>CAUYQG010194820.1:0-45082 GCA_963574415.1 Tarsius wallacei
TGTAATCCCGTGCCTTTGGGAGGCTGAGGTGAGTGGATTGCCTGAGCCCACGGGTTCGAGACCCGCCTGGGCAACTTGGCGAGACCTCGTCTCTACAATAAATAAAAAATCAGCCGGGCATGGTAGCGCGCACCTGTAGTTCCGGCTACTCAGAAGGCTGAGGCAGAAGGATCGCTGGAGCCCAGCAGGTTGAGGCTGCGGTGGCCAGGAGCAGCCACTGCACTCCAGTCTGGGCGACAGAGTGAGACTCCAACTCAAAAAAAAAAAAAAAAATTAGCCAGGCTTGGTGACACATGCCTATAATCCCAGCTACTTGGAAGGCAGAAGCAGAAGGATTCCCTGAGCCCAGCAGATTGAGGCTGCGGTGGCCGTGAGAGTGTGCCACTGTGCTCTAGCCTGGGTGACAGGGTGAGACTCAGGTTTAAAAAAAAAAATGATTCCAGAGCTGGCTGTAATCTCAGGTACTTGGGAGGCTGAGGCAGGAGGATTGCTTGAGGCTAGGAGTTCGATACCAGCCTGGACACAGAACAAGACCTTGTCTCTACAAAAAAAAGTATTTTATTTTATTTATTTTATTTTTTGGAGACAGGGCATCATTCCATCACCCAAGCTGGAGTGCAGTGGCACAATCATAGTTCACTGCAACCTCGAACTCCCGGTCTAAGCAATCTGTCCACCTCAGTCTCCCGAGGAGCTGAGACCACAGGTATGCGCCACCATGTCCAGCTAGTTCTTTTATTTATGTTTATTTTTGGGTAGAAATAGGATCTCACTATGTTGCCCAGTCTGGTCTCGAACTTCTGGACTCAAGTGATCCTCCCACCTTGGCCTCCCAAAGTGTTGGGATTACAAGTGTGAGCCATCATGCTTGGCTTTCTAAAAAAAAAGAAGAAAGCCAGGCATGGTGGTAGAGGTTGAGGAGAGAGGATGGCTTAAGCCCAGAAGGTCGAGGCTGCAGTGAGCCATGATGTGTCACTGCACTCCAGCCTGGGTGACAGAGCGAGACCCCAAATCTAAAGGTAAGCGTGGATTCCTGTTGCCTCAACCCCCAACTTGGAGAATAAGTGCCTTGGGGTGGCGGGGCTCGAACTGCTTTGCTCATTTCAGGTTTTGAGGCCAACTCCCGGCTCTCCTCCTCGGAGATCCTCTGGATAATGGTCTTCACACTGCCTCAGGAGCGTCAGGCAGAGCCTGGCTGTTTTTCTTTTCTGCTCACAGGGACAAGAAGCCCAAGGCCGCCCTCCTCCCTCTGCCTAGAGCACTCACTGCCTCCTCGGACATTGATGATCAGGCTGCCATTGATGACGGTGCATCCTCGGAGCTCCTGGGCTGACGTCACTGAGTCGATGGTCTTCTCACCTTCCGGGATGGGGCAGACCTTGGGACAGGGGCCCAGGCAGGGGGTGCACATCAGGCTGAGAATGGAGCAGAGAGAGGGCGGGGTCAGGGCACACAGGGACCCTCCCACACGGCAGACCCCAGACTATGCTGGGGTCCTGACCTCTGCACCATTGACATCTGGGGCCTGGTCACTCTATGTGTCATCCTGGGCACTGTAGGCTGCTGTGCAGCACCCCTGGGCCCCACCCACTAGATGCCAGCAGTGCCTCTCCCCCACGTCACGACAACCTAAAGTATCCCCTGGGGAGGGAGGATGGCCAGTCTCCCCCAGAGAAGAAAGTGAAGTGAGAGACTTCTGCCACTTCCCCTCAGGGGCAGTCCTTCACACTTTCCCCTCAAAGTGACAAGACTCACACTCCACCACACAGTGATGGGACGGGACTCCTGCCGTACCTCAGGGTGATGGGACTCATATGACACGCCCCCCTCCGAGACAGGATCATGGTCTGCCCCGTGCACCACAGCGATGGGACTTGTGGTGTTACCATGATGATGGAATTAGTGTTACCAAGGTGACAGGGGACTCGTGCCACCACACCTGGGTGGCAGAATGGATGCTGTGAGCCCAACGTGGTGGAATTCAGCCCCCTGCTGCAAGGAGACAGAACGTTTGCTGTTCTGTGTGGGGTCTGGTGCAACCACAACTGTGACACAGCCCCATGTTTGGTAGTAGATGATGATGCCCTCAAATCCACAGCCCCCTTGGAACCAGTCCTCTCCAGCTGAACTCAGTTCCTGGCAGGCAAAGCCCTTCTAGATCCAGGAGGAATGCAGATCCAAGCCAGGCTAGTCTGAGCACCATCTTCTGTCCCCCTAGGGGGTCCAGAGGTGAGCACACGACCCAAGTCAGCACAGTGAGGGATCTGCTAGAACCTTCTGGAAGGAGAAATTGTCTTCCCACCTGAGTATGTAAGAGGGCATCACCATCTTGCTAGCATGGGACAAGGGGTGAGGAAGAAGCAGCTACATGAGAACAAAACCAACAGAGAGTGAAATTAAGCCAAAGGATGGAAAGAGACAGACACTGCACATCACTCAAGCTCCTGGATACAGCTATACCTGAAGCAGCTCCCTGAACTGTTTGGTTATGGGCACCAATACACTCCTTTAATCTTGCTTAAGCCAGTGTGAGTTGGGATCTTGTCACACAAAACTACAAGATCCCCAACGATTACAATCTCAGTTTCCTCATTTGTAAAATGGAGATGATAGCACTAACCCCACGGGCTGTGATAAGGGCTAAATGACACACACCACATGAAATACCTAGCACATAGAAAACAGTTGTTATTCATTGCTATGATGATCACATTCTATAAATGGTTTCATTGTTGCTTCTTCTGTTCTTTCCCCATACCTGTGTATTCAGTTTTTTAGAACAATTTTTGTGGTTGTGGTATCAAAAAGAATGTATCTGGGATGGGCACAGTGGCTCATGTCTGCAATTCCAGCACTTTGGGAGGCCAAGGTGGGAAGATTACTTGAATCTGGGAGTTTGGGACTAGCCTGAGCAACATAGCGAGACTCTGTCTCTACAAAAAAAAAATCAAAAAATTAGCCAGGCATGGCGGCACACAACTGTAGTCCCAGCTACAGGTGGAAGGATCACCTGAGCCCAGGAGGTCGAGGCTGTGGTGAGCTGTTACTGTGCCATTGCACTACAGCGTGAACAACAAAGTGAGACCCCCAACTCAAAAAAACAACAAAAAAAGACCATATCTGGTCTTTATCTTGGTTCTTGGCAGAGAGCTTCAAAAACCCTTGGAATTTTCCATGTCTCAGGAATGCCTTTGTTTGGAGTATGAGAATGGTTGAGGTGACTTGTGCTGGGTCCCTAGATAACTTTAGGATGGGAGCTGGTCACTAGAAAGACCAACTATGGGATTAGAGGGTTAGGCTTTCAGTCACACCTGACCTCTGGGGAGGGGGAGGGGCTGGAGGTGGCACTCAATCCCATGGCCAATGATCCAATCAGTCACACCTAAGGAATGCAACCCCAGTAAAAACACTGGATACCAATGCTCAGTGATGCTTCTTAGCTGGTGAACACATCAATATGCCAAGAGGGTGACAGAGAGAATTATGTCAATTCCATGTCTAGGATTTTCTCTGACCATGGCCTGCATTTATCCTTTAGAACTATCCATGTAAGTACAGCGGATTTATTTTGGTTCTGTGAGTTGCTCTAGTGAATTATGAGACCCAAAGGGTTTGTGGGAACCCCCAAACTTATAGCCAGTTGGTCAGAAGTGTGGATGGCCAGGGAATCCCCAAAGTGCAGCCCACGTCTAAAGTAAGGGAAGTCTTGTGAAGGACTGAACCTTGAACTCGTGAAGTCTGATGCTGATTCCAGGTGGTTAGTGTCAAAATGATGTCACAGCATACCCAGTTAGTGTTAGAACAGCTGTAGCAGGGAAAAAAAAGTGACTGAATGTTTGGATTCTTTGATTGGCTCTATATTTTTTATGCGGCAGGTGATACTTTAAGCCAGGGGTTGGCAAACCCCAGCCCATGGGCCAAATCCAGCTAGCCACCTGTTTTTGCAAATAATGTCCTGCTGGAACATGGCCATGTCCATTGGTTAGTGTATCAGCTAACCCAGCTTTCACACTACAAAGGAAGAGTTGAGTCACTGCAACAGAGACCATATGGTCCTGAGAGCTGGAAATATTTACTGTCTGGTCCTTGGCCAACCCCTGTTCTCAGCTGCAGGTACACATGAGTGAACAAAAGAGATCATCGACTCTCCCGGTGAGGAATTATAAATGGCCATGACAGTCTCTCTCACCAAGAAGTGATATCTACTTCCTTACCTATTGAATCTGGGCTTGGCCACAGGATTTGCTTTGGCCAGTGGGATATCGGGAAGCTGGAGCACTTGCACACAGAGCTCTGCCCTTCCTGGCTGGTGAGATGAGAGACCTCATAGAGAGATGCCCCAGCTGACCATCTAAGACATGAGAAGCTATCCTAACCCATCAGCTATCGCTAAACCAGCCCAGGCCGGGGGAAAAGCCACCAGTCAACCTACAAAATCAACAGAACTCATTAATGAGTGTTTTAAACCACTAAGCACCAAAGGGGTTTGTTACACAGTAAGAACTAACTGATACACTCACGATGCATCTACTGTGCTTTTGGGGAGAAAAAAAAATAAATTGACACTAACATCAGCTAGCGGAAAAGAGTTAAAACTGAGTGGTGTGCGTGGAAGGATGGCTGATTCAGACAGGGAAGGATTCTCCAAGGAGGTGACTTTTTTTTTTTTTTTCTTTTTTTGAGTTGGAGTCTCACTTCGTCACCCAGACTGGAGTACAGTGGCCGCTCCCGGCCACCACAGCCTCTACCTGCTGGGCTCCGGCGATTCCTCAGCCTCAGCCTTCCAAGTAGCTGGAACTACAGGCACGCGCTGCCACGCCTGGCTAATTTTTGATTTATTGTAGAGATGAGGTCTCGCCAAGTTGCCCAGGCGGGTCTCGAACTCGCGGGCTCAGGCAATCCACTCACCTCAGCCTCCCAAGGCACGGGATTACAGGCTGAGCCACCGAACCCGGCTAAGGAGGTGACTTTTAAGCTGCAACCTAGATGACAAGGAGAAGAAGTCAGCCATCCAAAGACTGAGGGACGAGCATTTTAGGAAAAGGGAACAGCTTGTGCAAAGGCACAGAGGAAACTGCATGTACCAAGTTGGAGGAGAAGCTTGTGTGGTCACCCCAGTGGGCAAGGGGGGACTGGAATGATAGGAGAACTCACAGCGCCTTGTAGATAAGAAGTCTGGATTTTTGTCTGTGTGCCTTGGGGAGCCACTGAGGGTCTGAGGCAAGGACGTGGCGTGATCAGATTCCCTTTTTTAGCCAGTGTAGCCAGAATAAAAGCAGAAAGATGAGCAAATAAATCGTTCAGGGGGACTAAGTCAGACATAATGATGACATAGATGGAGTTGTGGACGGATTTATGACCTCAGTTTAACAGGAAGGAGCAACAGAGGCCAAAAAAAGAGTCAAGGATTCTGGGTAATTTTTGCCCTTCCTGATAGAATGCCCACACCCATTGAAAACTTAACATTCATCTCAAATATCTAGTCCCCATCTCAGAATAAAGCATGGTGCTGTTCCTACCGGGCATCTTGGGATGGCAGTAGACAATGAGACCATTTAAGAAATCCACATGGGTTCCGAGAACTCAGCTCTGAAAACATCGAGAACTATTTCCAGATAAGCCAGAATGGAAGAACATATATCTGGCCATATTTGATATCAAACCACATTAGAAAGACGCACCAGTACTATAAAATCTTTCATACAATACAGTAAGTCCTCTACATAGTTCGTGTGTCTGATGAACATTGTCATATGTGTGCATCCTCTACAAGTGGTTGTCCTTTTATGTACGTTACTGTACAGTACTGTTTGTTTTTTATGTATTATCTGTGTAAAAAGTATTATAAAACTATTCCAGTAGAGTACCATATAGCCAATTGTGTTAGTTGGATATCTAGGCTAACATTATTGGACTTACAAACAAGTTGGACTTACAAATGCACTCTCGGAACAGAACTAGTTCATATGTAGGGGACTTACTATAAATATTTGCTTCAGAAGTAAAAATATTAATTTTAAAATCCTACAAAACAGGTCAGGTGTGATGGCTCACACCTGTAATCTCAGCACTTTTGGAGGCTGAGGTGGCAAGATCACTTGAACCCAGGAGTTTGAGGTTGCAGTGAGTTATGATCACACCACTGTACTCCAGCCTAGATGACAGTCTTCATTCTCTTTAAAAAAAAAAAAAAAAGAGCCTACAAAGTAAAATACTGCAACAATACATCATGATTGTCCCTTATTTTATTTTCTTTTTTGAGTTGGAGTCTCACTCTGTTGCCCAGGCTGGAATAGCATGGCACACTTACGCACACCCCAGCATCAACCTGCTGGGCTCCGGTGATCCTTCCACCTTAGCCTTCCAAGTAGCTGGAACTAAAGGCACGTGCTACCACTCCTGGTTAACTTTTGATGTATTATAGAGTCAAAGTGTCACCAAGTTGCCCAGGCTGGTCTCGAACCCACAGGCTCAGACAATCCACTTGCCTTGGCCTCGCAAAGTGCTATATTACAGGTTGAATCACTGAGCCCAGCCTCTTACTTTATTTTCTTCCAGTGAGCAAAGGCCTCAGACATCAAAGGATGAGCTGTGGTTATCAGAGGGCTTTTGTTCTGGGGTTTACTGCACCATCAGTGAGAATATCAGAAGAAGCTGTTATGTTTCTCAGACCTCAGTTATGGTAAAAGAAAAATACCTTTAATTTAAGGCCAATGTCTATTAAACAAATAACTCACCAAGAGACATTAAGACCCATTCTTTATTTCAAATGTGATTTTTCTTCTTCTTCTTGCTATTATTATTATTATTATTATTATTATTATTAGTCAGGGTCTTACTCTGTCATCCAGACTGGAGTGCAGTGGCATGATCATAGCTCACTGCAACCTCGACCTCCTGGACTCAGGCAATCCTTCCACCTCAACCTCCCAAGTAGCTGGGACTACAGGCATGTGCCATCACACCCAACTAATTTATTTATTTATTTATTTGTAGAGATGGGGGTCTCACTATGTTGTTGCCCAGGCTGGTCTCGATCTCCTGGGCTTAAGCAATCCTCTTGCCTCAGCCTCCCAAAGTGCTGGGATTAAAGGCATGAGCTACTGTGTCCAGCCCCAAATGTGATTTTTTTGTTTGTTTGTTTGTTTTTGAGTTGGAGTCTCACTCTGTCGCCCAGACTGGAGTGCAGTGGCCGCTCCTGGCCTCTGCAGCCTCGACCTGCTGGACTCCGGTGATCCTTCCGCCTCAGCCTTCCAAGTAGCTGGAACTACAGGCACGCACTACCACGCCCAGCTAATTTTTTGATTTATTGTAGAGATGAGGTCTCCCCAAATTGCCCAGGTGGGTCTCGAACCCGCGGACTCAGGCAATCCACTCACCTCAGCCTCCCAAGGCGCGGGATTACAGGCTGAGCCACCGAGCCCGGCATGATTTTTTTTGAAATGAAATGAATCAAAAGGAATATGGTCATTTGATTCAACCTTTCTAATAAACTAGCCACACAAAAAAACAACTCTGTCTGGCATGCAAAGGTAATTTATAGAGGCCTGTTTTGGGTCAACAAAGTCCCTTGATGGATTTTTATCAAAAATGATTAAAACAAAACATATTGTCCTTGCAGCTTCAAAAACATTAGAAGAGAGACCCATAAGAAGCAAAAATGAAAGACTGTTTTCCTTCCTGCCCTCCCCACCCAGGGAAACAAAATTTCCCACCAGAACACTCGTACTTGGCTAATTCTCAAGTCCGAAGATTTTTTTTTTTTTTTTTTTTACGTCAGAAGGTCAGATCAAGGCCTCTTTGACGTGCGTCTGTTTCTGATTTGTTTTCGTGTTGTTTTGTGGTTGTTGTTTTTTTAAACCTCAACACACACACACACGCGCACAAAACCTCAACACAAAAACCAGGAAACAGATTTTTTAAGCTTGGTTATGGCCTCGAGGCACCAAAATAGCTCATCTAAGAAGCTAACGGAATGAACACAAAGTGTGCGATATGCATAGGAAATCTGACTCACCCTTGAAGAGAAAAAAACTCTGCCATTTCCACCCAAATGGTAGGAAATCGGTTGATTACACTGGCCTTCAAAGAACAGCAAAGCCCTGAGAATAATGTGGAAGCAAGATTCTTCCTCCTTGCGATAATTTGTTCCGGGCTAATTTCAGTACACTATACAGCTACAAATCGGGGAAGACACACAAAATCTCTGCTATGGTCCTGGTGAAACAATGAAGCAGTTACACCAGCGAGGACAGGCCACAAGGAGAATTTTAGGGGAAACCAAAGACTTCTGTCCTTATGTTTTTGGTTCTGAAGCTAGGCGTCGCAAGCTCAGAACTGGTGTGCAAGATGCCAGGAATATTAACCATCTGGTCCTTTAGAGAAAAAGGTTGACTCCTTCTTCCAAGCCCAGGACCATAACAGGGAGCAAAGTAGCATCTGAGACCAGCAATGGCCTGTTAACTCTGGTTTTGCACAGTTTTAACAGGCAGTACTGTTATAACCAATCCCATGTTCCTTCTCCTCTTTACTGCCCGCCCCCACCAAGACCCACACCCAGGACTCACTTGCTGGAGTTCATTGTGTACCCAGAAGGGCACTCAGGGATACACTTGTTGTTGTGAATGACGTAAAGGGGGCAGTTCTGCCGCCGTGAGTTCTTGCATTTGTTGTGCAGATCCTGGCAGAAGCTGAAGTTCACGCAGCGCCAGTCCTGGAAGTGGTAGTATGGGGGCGGGCAGGTCTCCACACACCTGCCGTCCAGGTAGAAGTTGCGGCAGGCCACGCACTTGGTGGGGTCATCAGGCTCGGAGCAGTTGCCCAAGCACTCGCTGTGGCAGCAAAGGCCCTCGGCGGTACAGCCGTGTGACTTACAGATGGTCGGGCAGACTGGGGAGAGAAAGAAAACACAGTGGGTCGGTGGCTCTGTCCAATTCCTGTCTGCACAGGCAGCAATTCTGTATCAGGAAATGAAAGCAAAAAAAAAAAACAACAACAACAATAATAGCTGCAGTTGACACTACCTGCTGACCGTCTGAACTCACTTAAACCCCCAAACCACTGGTGTGCTTGCAAATGTTTAATAACTGCCTGAGGAAGGGAGGCAGAGAGGCCCTGACTCACCACAGTTTGCCAGTTTCCCTGGTGTAAATACTCCCACCATAGTCAATTTCAAGCTACTAACATGAAGTCACTCAACATAGAGTGGGCAAGAGATACACAGTAGCACAAGAGTAAGTAGCTATTTCCAATAGTAGATACAATTTGTATCCACTCCAGACACAAAAGTCAAAGAGAACCTCTCAAGAACATAATGGAAAAATGTAGTAAGATCATTAGGAAGTGGGGAATGTTGAGTATTTAGTACCTTTTTAAAAACATAATTTGTTTAATTGTAGGTTTATATAATTTAATTTGGGAGCCAGGCACAGTGGCTCAGGCCTGTAATCCCAGCACTTTGGGAGGCCAAGGCAGGAGGATCATTTGAGCCGAGGAGTTCGAAACCAGCCCAGGCAACATACTGAGACCGCGTCTACAAATAAAAAATTAAAAAATTAGCCAGGTATGGGGGCACATGACTGTATAGTCCAGTTACTTGGGAGGCTGATTGCTTGATCCCAGAAGTTGGAGGCTGTAATGAGGTGTGATCGCACCACTGTACTCCAGCCTGGGCAACACAGTGGAGAAAATTATATATTTTTTTAAAGAAAGAAAGCTGGGGAATGTTCTTCACCCCAAGTCCTCAATCTCTGTGATGTTGCAGTGAACTTTCCGGCACCTGGCAGATCCCACCAACAGGACCCAGGGAACAAAAGCAGCCCCAGAAACCACATCCAAATGTGAACAGCACTGTCTGATGGAACATTCTGTGATGACAGGGATGTTCTCTATCTGGGCTGTTCGACAAGGTGACGACCACTTCATCCCGATGGCTCCTGAATGTGCAACCAAGAAACCCAACCTTTAAAAAAATGTGGTGGCTGAAGCCTGTAATCCCAGCACTTTGGGAACCTGAGGTGAGGGGATTGACTGGGCCCACAAGTTTGGGAACAGCCTGGGCAACTTGGCAAGACCTCATCTCTACAGTAAATAAATAAATAAATAAATAGCCCGGTGTGGTAGCACACACCTGTATTTCCAGCTACTTGGAAGGCTGAGGCAGAAGGATCGCTGGAGCCCAGTAGGTTGATACTGGGGTGGCCATGAGCATGCCACTGCAATCCAGCCTGAAGTGAGACTCCAACTCAAAAAAATAAAATAAAATAAAGAATGGAAGACAGCCTCAGTTTTCTCATCTGTGAAATGGCTACAGTTGTAAGAATGAAGTGGGATGGTATGGATAAAGCTTTAGACACATTTGTAAGTTTGATAGCAGTTCATTGGGGGGGGACATTAACATCACCATTATAATTAATACTGGTCTGTCTGTGGAAACCAGAGGGCCAAAATTCAATTGGAGGAAGCAATTTATGAGGCAGACAACAATTATCTGGGGCCTACAAATTCCCAGCTCTCTGGCAGGACACATGCAAAAAAAGGAAGAGGCCTATTTCCTGGGCTGGGGCCACATCAGAGGGTCAGCCCTTTCATTCAAAAAAGGCATCATCAAAGGCCTCACAAAAACCCTTCAAACACATATGCCTTCCGGCCCAGACAATGCTAAGAAAAGGATCCAATAATTGCAAACAAGGCCAGAGACTGACTGCAGGACTTTTACACTGGAGCGCTATCTAAAAGGCCCATCTGATTATTTCTTATTCCAGCACAGGAGTTGGCAAGGTTTTTCTACAAAGGACCACAAGAAAACATTTGAAGCCTTGAAGGACATACGGTGTCTGTTGAAACTACTCAACTCTACCATTATGGCTCGAGACATATATAGTAAACAGATGAAAATATGTCTAATAAAACTTTATTTATAAAAGCAAGTGGTGGGTCAGAGAGTTTACTAATCCCTGCTCTAGTGAAATGTACCTGTGATTAATTTTACTATTTCTATGAGGGCCTAGATTCTAATTTATAGACAGATATGTTGCAAATGGTTTTCCTCCAATAGAAAAGCCCTGAAGATCACAGTTTATTAGCCCTGTAGGACATTTAAATAGCCTCATAGCTAATGTTGCCATTCTTATTTCAGTGGCTATAAATGTTTCATGTTTGTTATCCTGCTGTTCCCTCATGAGTGAGTTAAATAAATGGGCCAGCCTGTGTTCTTTTGCTTTTTTTGTGTAAGAATCGTGTTGTTAATCCTTTGAACACTATACTTCGATAACTATAAGCCTCTGCTGGGTGTCATTCTGTGGAGATCTGTTGATCAAAGGGTACAACATTTCAGTTAGGAGAAATAAGCTTTAGTGATCTACTGTACAGAACAGTTGCTATGATAAATAACAACACAATGAGTGGAATCATAGGCACTGGAGACTCCAGAAGGTGGAAGGGTGGACAGGGAGTGAAAAATGAAAGCCTACCTATTAGGTACAAGATACACTAGTTGGGTGATGGTCACACTGAAAGCCCGATTTCACCACTACCCAAAATATCCATGTAGCAAAACTGCACTTGTACCCTCTAAATCTATAAAATTAGACAATAAAAATGTATCGCACATTTCAAAATTGCTAAAAGAGTAGATTTTAAATGTTTTTACCAGCAAAAAAAAAAAAAAAAGACAAGTATATAAGGTGCTGCCTTTGTTAACTAGCATGATGGAATCATTCCACAGTGTAAACAATGTATATAAAAACATCACATGATGCTTCCATACACATCTAACACATACAGTTATTATTTTTCAGTTAAAAAGAAAATAGACCAGTGCAGTACGTAGCTCATGTCTAGAATTCCAGCACTTTGGGAGGCCAAGACAGGAGGATTGCTTGAGCCCAGGAGTTTGAGACCAGCCTACACAACATAAAGAGACCTCATCTCTACAGAAAAATAAAAAATTAGCTGGGTGTGGTGGTGTGCACCTGTAGTCCCAGCTATTTGGGAGGCTGAAGGGGAAGGCTTGCCTGAGCCCAAGAAGTCGAAGCTGAGGTGAGCCATGATTGTGCCACTGCACTCCAGGTAGGTGACAGAGTGAGACCTCGATGAAGGAAGGGAGGGAGGGGAAAGAAGGAAGGAAGGGGAAAGGAAAGAAAGAAAGAGAGAGAAAGAAAGAAAGAAAAGAAAAGAAAAAAAATAGAAACACCACTCAGGGCAACCACTCTACCCTCTACGGGAATGGGAGCCCCCTAATCAGAGGCCCTAGTGTCCTCTCTCCAGATGCTGGTCCCTAGGGGCAATGAATTAATCATCAGGGAGGATGTGAAAATCCACATGCAGCCCACACACACCCAGGTTGGGGAAGGGCTGTGACCATAGTGAAGGAGCCACAATACAGTAGCCACTTCTGGCTAGATGGACAAGAAAAAGCCCTGATGGGGTAAGGAGGCTGCCCTCCCCCGAGCTCCCTCACTGATCCCTGCATCCTGCCCCACTTCTGACTGGGGACAGGGACAGCAGGCAGCCCAGGCTGTGTCTACCAGTGAGGAAGATAGCCTTTCAGGAAAACGACATGCGCCCCGGGAGCTGTCCGCCATGCATGCATGCAAATGGGAATATCTGCCCAAGCCCCGCTCCAAAAATGCAGGCTTTCTGTCCATCCTCTCCCCCTCAAAGCCACCCTGGCCTGCTAATGACCCCCCTCCACAATTCTCCCTAAAGTTTCCTAAAGAGGCTGGGTGTGGTGGCTCACTCCTGTAAGCCCAGCACTTTGGGAAGCCAAGGCGGGGGGATTGCTTGAGGCCAGGAATTAGAGACCAGCCTGGGCAACATAGCAAGGCCCCTTCTCTACAAAAAATAAAAAAATTAGCCAGGCCTGGTGGTGCGTGCCTGTAGTCCCAGCTACTCAGGGGATGGAAGAAAGAGAATCGCCTGAGCCCAGGAGGTTGAGGCTGCGGTGAGCCATGATTGTGCCAATGCACATTCCAGCCTGAGTGACTGAGATCTCAACTCAGGAAAAAAAGTTTCCAAAAAGCTCCCATCATACAAGCAGAAGCCACCACTGCCTTCCTGAAACTTCTACCGGGAGCGGCTTGGTCACCATAGCCAGCTGAGAAGATTGGAGACTAAAGTCTAACTCAATCCGTAGAGGAGGAAGGAGGTAGCTGTGTCTGATTTGTCTGGCAGACCCTCCGAAGGAAGTTCAAGGTTTTCACTAGTGGATACCTTCCCTAGAGAGAGAGCAAGCTACAGAAACCCCAACCTGCTTAATGGAAGTGGTTACAAGCCAAGGAAGGAATGTTGCACTGAGACGGGAATCTTCTAGAAATTCTTCCTAGAAGTATTCCTACCTCTAGAAATTACCCTGTAGACAAGAGAGCACGCAAACACACAGGTGGCTGGGCGAGGAGTTGGTCCACTCAGCCAGACCTTAACCACATGTGTTTATTTTTATTGTGGGTTTGGGGTCTCACTGTCTTGCCTAGGCTGAACTGCAATGGCATGCTCACGGCTCACCGCAGCCTCGACTTCCTGGTCTCAGGCGATCCTTCTGCCTCAGCCTCCTGAATAGCCGGGACTATAGTCACTCATCACCTCACCAGGCTAATTTTTTTATTTTTTCGTAGAGACAAGGCCTCGCTATGTTCTCCAGGATGGGCTCGGTCTCCTGGGCTCAAGCAATCCTGCCACCTCGGGCTCCCAAAGTGCTGGGATCACAGGAGTGACCCACCACACCTGGCAGCCCTGTGTGGTTATAAGGAGGCGGAATAGTATACAGGTATGAAAAAGGAGGCAAATCTATGCATTCTAATGCTAGACTTGCTTCCAAGATAGCACTGGTGGGGAGGAGAAGCAAGGTGCACTGTAGTATCTAAAAAACAGAACTCATTGGTGGGAAAAGGAAAAAGATGTGGATAGTGGGAATAACCAAAGGGACAGGAACTTTGAAAAACAGTTTGGTTTCTGACAAAGTCAAGCATAGACTTCTCATCCCTACCACACAACCCAGAAATCTTGTCCCTAGGGATTACCCCAGGCAAAATGGAAACATATGTTCACACAGAAATCTAGATACGAATGTTGACAATGGCTACCTTTGTAATCACCCCAAACTGGAAACAACCCAAATGTCCCTCAACTGGGGAATGGACACATAGACTATGGTATATCCACACGAGGGAATTCGGCACTAAGAAGGAATGAAACATTCGCACTGTTGACAACAGGAGTGAATTTCAAATGCTTTTTTAAAAAAATCTTTTTTGTAGCAACAAGGTCTCACTATGTTGCCCAGGCTGGTTTTGAACTCCTGGGTTTAAGCAACCCTCCTCCCTCAGCCTCCCAAAGTGTGGAGATTGCAGCTGTGAGCCACTGCACCCAGCCACAGATGCATTATATTGAGTGTAAGAAACTGATCTCAAAAGCTACACACTGTATGATTCCATTTATGTGACATCTTGGAAAATGCAAAACGTTGGTGGCAAAGGACACATCTCAGTGGTCACCGGGGGCTGGAACTGGGGCAGGGGTAGTGCAAAGGGATTCTGGGGGAGGAGGTGCTGCCATTCTACATCTTAATTGTGGTGGTGGTTACATGACTATACATCAGTCAAGATTTAAAGAATTTTACACTGAAAAGGATGAATTTACTATATGTAATGTATTCTTTAAAAATAGGGAAAAAAAGAAAAAGAAAAATGAGATATATGTCTCTCTGGAAGGGGCACAAGAGAAGTACCCAATTTGATTTTGATTTTCGACTATGTATGTGTACTGCCCTTTCAAAACTGACATATATTTGAAAATGTATTTTGTAAAAGCATCTGCTAGAAAATAAACAATGTTATTGACCAGCTGACAGGCAGGCATCATTGAGAATTTTTACAAAGATTCTCTCTGTCACCCAACCTAGAATGCAGTGGCACAATCACAGCTCATAGCAGCCTCGACCTCCTGGGCTCAGGCAATCTTCCCACCTCAGCCTCCTGAGCAGCTGGGACTACAGATGTGTGCCACCACACTCAGTCAATTATTTTATTTTTGTAGAGGTGAGGCCTAGCTATATTGCCCAGGCTGGTCTAAAACTCTTGGGTTCAAGCAATCCTCTCATCTTGACCTTCCAAAATGCTGGGATTATAGGCATGAGCCACTGTGCCTAGCCTTTAAAATAATTTTTGCAGCCTGTAATCCCAGCACTTTGGGAGGCCGAGGCAAGAGGATTGCCTGAGCCCAGGGGGTTCGAGACCAGCCTGGGCAACTCGGTGAGACCTCATCTCTACAATAAATCACAAAATATTATCCTGGCATGGTGGCGTGCATCTGTAGTTCCAGCTACTTGGAAGGCTGAAGCAGAAGGATCGCCTAAGCCCAACAAGTAGAGGCTGCAGTGGCTGTGAGCGTGCCGCTGCACTCCAGCCTGGGTGACACAGTGAGACTCCAACGCAAAAAAATAATAATAATTTTTGCTGGGTCTAGTGGTAATAATCCCAGCCACTGCAATCCCAGCTACTTGGGAGGCATAGGCAGGAGGATCCCTTGAGCCCAGCAGTTCAAATGCAGCCTGGACAACATAGCAACATAGCAAGACCTGTTCAAGAAGAGAAAAGAGAAGAGAATTTTAAATTCCTTCTGCCTTATTACAAAATCAACATTGGGGTCCGAGCATGGAGCATATTTTAGAAATAGTTTTCATTTATGGACTATTCAATAAATTGTTGGCATTTCATTTTTTGAGAAAATTCACTCATTTCAACAAAAATGCACCAACTACCCACCCCCCACGAGCCAGGCACAGTCACAGTTATTTATGGAGCACAGGAAACCTGTTCCCATATTAACTGAAGCAGCATCAGAACACCGTGATACAGAAACCCCACCCCTGCCCTCAAGAAGTCCAACCTAGCACTGTCCTCACCCCATCAGCACCCCCTCCTACAGAAGGGAGGGAGAAAAAGAAAAGAATAGAAAACCCCCAGAGTGCCAGAAAAGAGCAAAAGTAAATCTGTTGCGTGAAACTTTTCATGCATGAAACTGTGCATGTCTTGGGTACTGAGCTGTAAGGTAAAATGCCTTTCTTCTTAAAAATGCCCATCAACCTGTTTGTGAACACATTTTAGAAAGTAGAGAGGAAGGATGTCTGTAGAACGTTGTCCAGTTTTCTGCAACAAAATGTGAATAGTTCAAAGAGTGAAAACCTTTTATGATGGTTGATGTCTCTCAGGAATAAGTGGGATCTCCAATGTTTGGGGGATGATTTGAGTCTCAAAAATTGATCATCTGAAAAGTATTTTTTTGCTTTTTTGTTTAATGTATCCCTGTTCTGATTTTAATTAGACTCCAAATTTTGTTTAAAAATTTTTTCCATCAAAAATGTTCCAAATAACATCACCAATCGTGAGATTAAAGAACAACATGTGTCTCCTGTTATGATGCAGTGAATATTGGTGTAGATTTCTTTCCAAAGATTAATAATCCAGCTTGAAGACATTCTATAAAATAACTTGCTCTTCAAAAACGTCAACGTGGGAAGGAAAAAAATGCAGAAAACTAAGGAATCGTTCAGACATAGAAACATTTAAATGTAAAGTGTGATCCTAGATTGAAACCTAACCAGAAAAAAAAATATGTATCAATGACAAACAATATTGGGACAACTGGTGAGATTTATATGAGTCTGGATTAAAATATTTTACCAAGGTTAATTTCCTGATTACGGTCACCATTCTGTCATTGCGTAACAGAATTTTATTTTTAGGAAACACGGAGGAATTAAGGGGCACCATGTCTGCAACTGACTTTCAAACAGTGGGCGGGGAGGCAATGTTTGTAATGTATACATTAGAAAGAGAGAAAAACAATAGGACGAATCTGGGTACAATGCTTGCAACATTTCTGTAAATTTGAAGCTGCATCAAAATAAAAAACCACCAATCTGTCAGACAAGCTTAAAGGCCAAAATAGTAGGAAAAACAAACAGCAGTGTTGTTCAAAGACTTGCACACAGAAAATGCAGCCATTTTTTTATTTGTCTCCCTTTCCAAGTTCAAATCAATTCGGCTTTTCTCTTTTTTTTTTTTTTTTTTTTTTTTACTCACCTCAGCCTCCCAAAGGCGCGGGATTACAGGCTGAGTCGGCTTTTCTTAATTAGGAAGGTATATGGTCAAAACAAAACAAATACAGAAACCACCATTCAATGTTTCCATAGAGTGACATATGTTAAGAACATTTTGTTACATTCCTTCCAAAGTCTGTCTGTCGTTTAAAAAAAAAAACCCCAAGATTTATTATTCCAAAAATTACTGCTTTCCAGAAATTTCCAAACAGAACAGTTGCGTCATAGGCCTGCAGGCACATTCACGACAGGCCCCGCGGCTCTCTCCAAAAGTGTGAATTTTATAAACTCCTTAAAGTAATTTACTTTGTTTCCATTCAAGGCCTTTCTCTCCCACGCTTGGCCCCAGACCCTGACCTCAGAGGTTCGAGCCCCTGGAGCCAAATTCCTCTCCTTGGAATCTGGTAAATGATTTAATGGCTGGGGCGGAGGGAGAATGCGGGGGAAGGGGGACAAAGGGGCGAACTTCTGACAGCTAGGTGGTCTGCAGCGGCGACCACAGGAGCGCGCGTCCTTGAAGTGAGGAAGCGCCCCTTTCTTTCTCTTTGCCTGACAATACCGCCACCAGCGCGCGGACGCCTTTGGAATCGAGCTGCGGGGCTCTTCTGAGAAATGCGGCGCGCGGATAAGCAAGGAAGGGAGCGGAGTCCCTGGAGTCCACACCCCCTCCCGCCTCAATTCCAAGTGTGAGTGTGTGCGTGTGTGTCATGGAGACGTGTCTAGTTCCAAGAAAGAAACAGTGTGGTGTGTGTGTGTATGTATGTGTGTGTGCGCGCGCGCGCGTGCGTGTGTATACGAACAAGTAGACGGCTCACGTCGTGCTGCGGAAATCTTCGGAGAAATGCAGCACACGCAGAACCCCAGAAGGGGGGCGGGGCCCCAGGGGCCTCCCCGCTAAGGCAGCCCCAGGATTGGTCGGTTCCGCATGTGTGTGTGTGTGTGTGTGTGTGTGTGTGTGTGCGCGCGCGCGCGCGCGTCTGAGCGCGAGTTTGTGTGTGCGTGTGCGTGCGCGCGCCTGTGTATCCTCGGGGAGGCGGTCCCAGGGGGTGTTCCGTGACACTGTGAGTGTGCGTGAGAGAGTGTGTGAGCGCGCGCGCGCGTGACTGAGCGCGAGTTTGTGTGTGCGTGCGCGCGCCTCTGTGTATCCTCGGGGAGGCGGTCCCAGGGCGTGCGAGGCCCCGCCCCCCCGAAGCCCGCGGCGCCCGCGCCACACAAAGCCCGGGGCGCGCTCCGTGAACTCCAGGCCCGGCCATAGCGGCGGCCGCAGCACCGCCCTCGCGCTCAGCCAATAGGCGGGCGTGCTGCCGGGGCGCCGGCCCCGCCCCCCGAGAGCGCGGAGCTCCGCTCTCCAGACTCGCGCTCGGGCCGCGGCCGCCGCCGGGCGGTGCGCGCCGGGGGAGGGGGCGCCCCGGGCAGGGCCCCTCGCGGGTGCGGAGCGCGCTGGGCGGGCCTGCGACCGCGCGCACTTTGCAGAAGGCGAAGGGGAGGGAGCGGCCCGGCGCGCAGGGCGCAGCCGCCTCCACCCGGTGACTCGGGCTGCGCGCGGCGCTGGGCGTGCGCCCGGGAGGAGATCGGGTCACCGCGTGGCAGCGCCAGGGGCGGCCGGGGGGCGCCCTGACGCCTGGCCTCCCTCGGGAGGGGGCCGGGGGGGCGGCGGCTCGCCGGGGCCACACTGCCAGACTCCCGCGTGGGGCGACGGGGGGCGGGGTCCGCACCTCCGGCTCCCCTCCCGCTCCGGGCGGTGGACTCCAGTGTTCGCACCCACCACTCGTCCAGGAAACCAAGGACCACACTCATTCAGACATGCCTAAAACCTACTGTCCACGTTTTGGGGGTACCCTCCGCCCAGTGTTCCCCGTGCACTGGAAGACTTTCGTGCCCCGCGTGTATCTGCAATTCCAGTAAACTGAGGCAGCGAGTGGGCATTCTCATTTCACCCTCCAACCCCCTCCACGAATATACCAAGAGGTGTTACGTTTGCAGCAGCACCCAAGAGTCCATCCATATGGGTCAACAAAATCCTTTCAACTCAAGCATTCAGGTGATCATCCCCATTACAGACTGGAGAAACTGAGGCTCAGAAGGGCTGCATGGCCGATGGACCAGCTCAGCCAGAACTTGAACCGAGGTCTCCCAGAGAGACTGGCACAGGGCGTGGTATCATGGAGTTGTACCGTGAGTTAGGATCACCTGCTCCCCACCCCGGCCCACCCAGATCTGGCATTGAAATGCAGAAATGGATGGTGACCCTGCCCGCAAGACACACATGAGCCCCGGGAAAGGGAAGATCGCGACTGACTGGCTTGTCACAGCGTCCCAGAGCCATGCACACCGTAGGCGCACAAGGGGGCGGGGAGTAGAGAAAAGAAAAACAATGTGGGAACGCAGGATTGGGCGGCTGTCGTGTTATCCCAGCAGCAAAGAAGCAGTATGTGTACATGTGTGAATCATCATCAGGGCTGCGATCAGGGAACTAAAAACAGTTCAGAGTTCACGAAGGGCAAAGTACAAAGAGAGAGAGAAGTAGGAGATTAGGCCAGACAGGAAGGACGGGGAGACGAGGGGCTTGGACTTCACCCCAGGGGTGGAACCCAAGAAGGATGTCAGGAGGCCACCAGACCCACGTTTGGGAGCTGTTTTTCTGGCTCGAGGATGGGTGGATGAGAAAGGCAGGAGGCAGGGGAAACAGGGAGCAAGAGGCTGGCTTCTGAAGCCACCAGGGAGGTGGAGTTGTCAGGACTTATCTGTTGGAGGACACCCAAGTTTCCACCTTGAGCAACTGGATGCGATTCAGGAGAGAAACAACAGGCACCAAAAAAAGTCAGGTGCTCAGACTTGGACCATCTGGGATGGAGGTGTGGCATTCAAGGCATCGAGGCTAAAGGGCCATATTTCTGCACAAAAATGGTTGTGTTTGTGGCTGCCAAGTTATACATCAAGCGACCCCAGCCTGCTCCTGAAAGTCACCCATGCTAAGGTGCAAGGGCCCCTCCCTGTTTCTGGTGGACATTTTTGAAGGTTTTCCTCATTCATGTATGTAATATATACATTCTTTGTGCAATTACCTATAATAATCACTTTTTAGAAGTGGTTAAGTTTCAGTCTGTACTCATGTTTTCTGTTTTGAGTCAATATAAATTTTATGACTGATTTGGATATTTATAGGACTGATTATACAGAGAACTGATTTATATATTATCTACAATGATGTATATCAAAACAAAAATTTCAATAATAGTGAGAGAGTGCAACTATGAGAGGCAGGCATAGGTGTTCTCTGGGGCAAATTCAGGGTCTTGATTTCTTGTTAAGAGAAACAAAGTAAAATTAGAACTTAAATCTGTAAATTGAGTTATTTTAATGTTTCCAAAATTAGTAACGGGGCTGTCTTATAATTGTTAATGCATAGGTTACATCTGTTTTCATTTTTAATCTTAAATACAATATTTGTTCTCTCCTCCTCCCTTTTTCTTAGTTACACGACTTTATTGGTTTCTTTCCTGGTAAAACAGCACTGTCCAATACATTTTCCGCAGTGATAAAGTTCTGTGTCTGTGCCATCCAATTCAGTAGTCACCAGCCACTACATGCTGGAAATTTAGCTTGTGTGACTGAGAAAAATGAATTTTTAACTTAATTTTCACATGACTGGGGACACTCTGTTGAGCAGCGCAGTTCTAAAAGATCTTTGACTTTGTTCTATTTTTTTTCTAATCTGTTCATTCCTGCTCATTGATTCTTTCCTTCCTTTTTTGTGATTTCTCTGATCATGTAAAGCTTTATATTGTGGAAGCCAGGTACCATGGCTCATGCCTGTCATCCCAGCACTTTGGGAGGCCAAGGTGAGAGGATTGCTTGAGCTCAGGAGTTCAAGACCAGTCTAGGCAACATGGCGAGATCTCATCTCTACAAAATAAATAAACAAATAATAAAGTTCTGCATTTGTCTCTGCATCCAAATCTTCATTATCTTCAAATAGTCTATCTATCTTGTGCAGTGTTGAGATTCTCCTTGACCAAAGTTAAAAATTTTGGAGTTTGTTGTTTGGGTTCCTTTTAATTGTCAAGTAGTAGGGGGTTTGTTTTGCATGTGTTTGATTAAGCTTTTAAAAATTAATTTATGGCCGGGTGCAGTGGCTCATGTCTGTAATCCCAGCACTTTGGGAGGCTGAGGTGAGAGGAATGCCTGAGCTCAAGGATTCAAAACCAGCCTGGGCAACTTGGCAAGACCTTGTTTCTACAGTAAATCAAAAAATTTGCCAGGCGTGGTGGCATGCAACTGTAGTTCCAGCTACTTGAGAGGCTGAGGAGGAAGGATCACCTAAGCCCAGCAGGTCGAGGCTGTGGTAGCTATAAGCATACCACTGCACTCCAGCCTGGGCAACAGAGTGAGACTCCTACTCAAAAAATTAATTGCCAGATACGCTTACTTGCAGCCAGAGGTTAGGGCCAGTGCAATGTCCGCTTTTTGGAATGTATTGGGGTGGGTATTTTTGTCTTATTTTGTTTTGTTTTGTTTTTCTCAGATTTAACAGATGACTGGTTTTTCTAAATATTCCAAGAGTACTTTTTAAAAATGTGCAGCTTGCAGAGTACAAAGTTCAGCCCATATCTGTTAGCATGACCTTATTAGCCACATTACTCCAATTCCTCATCCCCTCACTGCATCTCCATGACCAACGCTGGGTTGGAGTCTACTGAGGTTTCTCAGTTTCTCCCTGCATTTCCAACAATTGGCTCCCTCAAGTCTGCTTCTGTTCACATGGACCTTTATCAAGGCTTGGCCCCTCACATGAGGCAAAAGCGCTTTTTCTCCCTGATGATGCCTTGTCCCTTGAATTCTTTGCTCCATTTTCTCTGTTCATCTTTAGCCACATGTTTAAGTTTTCTGCATCATTTTTGGAACCAAGTATGACAACTTCCTAGCTGTGGGGAGAGAGGGAGAAGCATGGCCTTGGTGGGAACAAGGATGTGGGAATGGGACGCAACAGACTTTGACATTGGTCACCGGGGAGGTCTGAATTGCGAGGTGGGCTTTCCTGGGGACAGTCTCAACCATTAAAAAGTCCCACTCCCATGGCTGTCATCCCAGCACTTTGAGAGGCTGAGGCAGGAGGATCGCTTGAGGCCAGGAATTCAGGACCAGCCTCGGCAACATAGCAAGACTTCATCTCTACAAAAAAAGCAAAAAAAAAAAAAAAAGCCAGGTGTGGTGGCATGCGCCTGTAGTCCCAGCTACTTGGGAGGCTGAGGCAGAAGGATTGCCTGAGCCCAGGATGTCAAGGCTGTGGTGAGCCATGATCATGCCACTGCACCCTAGCCTGGGCAACAGAGTGAGACTCCAACTCAGGGAGAAAGAAAAAAAAAAGTCCTGCTCCCATGACTTTCAGTAACTAACAACAGTTGTCTTGAGCATGGCTAGCCCACAGATACTCTTTCCTGGAAGGTGGCAGAGTTTAGGGACAGGGACAGGGAATGGAGAATATTTCCTTAACTCCTAAAGGATAAAAGTAAACATGGAGAAGAACTGACTGTCTGCAGGGACACCATGAAATAGAATTGCAAGTCAGGATAGAAATATATCTATTTCCACTCCCACCATGATGAAAGGGATGTGTCTTTGAGCCAAAGAGCAGAACTGGAATGACTGCTTTATTTTTCACTCCAGAAGGGACCAGAGTCTCCAAGTGGCATCTCCACGTGGGGACCTTCGGGGTCATGTGCTCCTGGGGGCTGTCCCTGTGTGTACACCCCAGAAACTGCCATTCTACTAGAAAGAAATGGAAGGCAGAAGGATGGGGAAGGTGGTCTATTTCCTGCCATGATTATTCCCACTGGAGAAAAGAACTGAGTTTGCCCCTTCCCCTCTGGATGCTCAGGCCTCCCTGGCTACTGGGCTTCACCCAGCAGCTCTTCCACGGAACTGAGCAAATAGCCGAGACACCGGTACCCTCCTGGCTGCACCTGGACTTATAAGGCCCAGTCCTGGCCCACACTCAGGGGAAGATGCAAGAAGGAAAACAGAGCCTCACAAATGCTCCCCCATCAGACTGGGTGCCGGCTGTCCTCTACTAAGAAAGCTGAGTACCATTTCAACACCCAACACCCAAAGTCACCTGATGGCAAGAATGCATATGGTTTAATTTTTTAAAAGACTCATTTGTGCATATTAAAAAGCACAAAGGAATTGTGTCTCCTAGTCAGGATCAGCAATGTCCATACTTTTGAAAAGATGGGGTCTTGCTGTGTCACCCAGACTGGAGTGCAGTGGCACCATCGTAACTCATTGCAGCCTCCAACTCCTGGGTTTAAGCAATCCTGGGCTCAAGTGATCCTCCCACCTCAGCCTCCCAAATAGCTGGGACTTATAGGTGTGCCACCAAGTTCAGCTAATTTTATATATATATAAATATATATATAATATATATTTTATATATATATATTTTGTAGAGATGAGGTCCTCTGTTGCCCAGGCTGATCTCGAACTCCCAGCCTCCCAAGTAGCTGAGACTTATAGGCATGCCACAAAGCCTGGCTAATTTGTTAAAATTATTTTTATATTTCATAGTGATGAGGTCTCTCTGTTGCCCAGGGCGATCTCGAACTCCTGGCCTCAAGCGATCCTCCCACCTCAGCCTCCCTCTTGGTGGGATTTACTCACAGGTGAGTTATTTCTTGCGCCTGCAGAGATGTCCTAGAAACCCATTCAGCCTTTATAGACAGGCTGTCTGGCTTACTGGGGCAACCACATTCTAACGAACTCTTAGTTTCTTAACTAAAAAGTTAGCAAGGCAGCAAAACACCTCCTGTTGCTAGTTCCATCTTCTAGCATTCTCTAGTTGCTTCAGTCAACAGATCTGAGCTCCTGCGGGGAGTGTAGGGCACACAAGCTGGTGATTAGAACAAGACAGTTCCACAGGGTAGACAGACATAAATCATCACAGAGAGCACTGAACATTTAGTTACAAAGTGTCACCAAACTCCCAGCGAGTTCACAAGGGCTGTAACATGCCTAGGTTGTTAATTTCCTCAAAAGGTTACTCTGTAAAAGTGTTACTTTCTTGCATTGAACAGCCAAGAGCCAAATGCCAACAATCTGGCCCAGCCCTCCGTCTTGCCTTTGCCCATCCCTCTTTCCCCCTTTGCTGTGCAATCAAGCTAAGGAACAGATGGACAGCCAGCCACACCTCCCAGCCCCTCAGCAGCCAGTGTAGAACTCAGAGAAACTCTACATTGTCCAGATTTCCCGTCAGACCTGCCATCCACAGCTTCAACTGGCAGAGCATGGGGTACAAGGAAAGATGGGGACAAGCAGGCATTGGTTTGGAGTGGATGAATCCACTTCTTGGTTGTGTGACTCTGCTTTATGTGCCTCAGTTTCCCTGTGTGGGCAGGAGGACTGTCATGGTGGTGCACACCTATAGTCCCAGCTACTTGGGAGGCTGAGGTGGGAAGATTGCCTGAATCCAGGAGTTCAAGGCTGTAATGGACTGTGATTGCGCCACTGCACTCCAGCCTAGGGGAGAGCAAGACCCTGTCTCTACAAAAAAATTTTAAAAATTAGCCAGGCGTGGCAGCACACCTGTAGTCCCAGCTACTCAGGAGGCTGAGGCAGGAGGAAAGATCGAGCCCATAAGTTAAGACTGTGGTAAGCCATGATGGTGCCACTGCACTCCAGCCTGGGCAACACAGCCAGACCCCATCTCTTTAAAAAATAGTAATAGGCTGGGCTTGGTGGCTCAGCCTGTAATCCCAGCGCTTTGGGAGGCCGAGGTGAGTGGATTGCCTGAGCCCACAGGTTTGAGACCCACCCAGGCAACTTGGCGAGACCTCATCTCTACAATAAATCAAAAATTACCTGGGTGTGGTAGCGCAAGCCTATAGTTCCAGCTACTTGGAAGGAGCCCAGCAGGTTGAGGCTGCAGTGGCTGGGAGCGTGCCACTGCACTCCAGTCTTGGCAACATAGTGAGACTCCAACTCAAAAAAAAAAAAAAAAGAAGAAGAAGAAGAAGCAATCTGGTACAGTGTGTTGCTCCCATATGATCCAGGTCCAGGAGGTCGAGCAGATGTTGCTGGTGACTAAACCAGTATGGATCCTGGAAATCCAGCCTGTCCCTGCCCCATTCAATATAGCAAATGCAAATACACATGCTCATGCCAGGGAACCCCAGGCTAGGCCCAGGAGGCTGAAACTCCCAGAGTCATTCCTGCCCTCAGGGTCCCACAGCGGATCCCAGAAAGGTCACAGCCAGACACCTCTCTGTGTTTTTTTGAATCCCAAACCCACAATCTCTCCATGTCCCCATCAGACCCTGCACTCACCTCTTCCTCCAAAAGGAAAAAGACCCAAAGAGCCTTCAAGGAATAAATAAAACAGGCCTTGTACCCTATTCTGAAACCCAAACACCTTGTTGTCAAATAACCACACTTCCTGATGACACCTTAAAGGCTCTCTGAAGCCACTTGGACATTTCTAGAAGAGTTCACCCACAGTAGCAGGACACTCGAGTCCGAAAGGGAAAACATAAAATGCCCAATTTTCCTCTCAGAAATTGAGATTTCACAGCCTCCCAGGGAAACCATAATTGGAGGGCTATCGGGTGCATTCCTCCTTGAGGCCTGTGATTATGGAATGCCAGGAAAGACTGAGAACTCGAACCTCCAGTGAATTTGGGCTCAAACTAAAATGAGTTAAGAACCACAGCAGGACATACAGCTAAGTCGGTTCGCACACATGCCCAGATACTGAGGGGAAACTGGTCACAGCTCAAGGAAGTTGGAAAAAGGGAAACTTTCATAGAGAAATAAAGCACCAGACTGGGCACAGTGGCTCACGCCTGTAATTCCAGCACTTTGGGAGGCCAAGGTTGGAGGACCACTTGAGCCCAAGAATTCGAGACCAGCCTGAGCAACATAGTGAAACTCCATCTCTACAAAAAAAAATTAATTGGTCGTGGTGGCTCATGCCTGTAATTCCAACACTTTGGGAGGCCAAAGTGGGAGGACTGCTTGAACCCAGGAGACCAGCCTAGGCAACATAGCAAGACCTCGTCTCTACAAAACATTTAAAAATTAACCAGGGCCAGGCGTGGTGGCTCAGCCTGTAATCCCAGCACTTTGGGAGGCCGAGGTTAGAGGATTGCCTGAGTCCAGGGGTTTGAGACCAGCCTGGGCAACTTGGTGAGACCTCGTCTCTACAATAAATCACACATACAAAAATTAGCCAGGCGTGGTGATGTGTGCCTGTAGTTCCAACTACTTGGAAGGCTGAGGCAGAAGGATCACCTGAGTCCAGCAGATCGAGGCTGTGGTGACCAGGAGCATGCCGCTGCACTCCAGCCTGGGCGACAGAGTGAGACTCTAACTCAAAAAAAAAAAAAAAATTAACCAGGCTTGGTGGTGCATGCCCATAGTCCTAGCTACGTGGGAGGCTAAGGCAGGAGGATCCCATGAGCCCAGGAGGTCGAGGCTGTGGTAAGCCGTGACCATGCCACCGCACTCCAGCCTGGGCAACAGAGCAAAACCTCATCTCTAAAAATAAAAAAATAACTAAACATTTTCTTAAAGAAAGAAAGCTACAATCTGAAATAAAACATGAGTCCACCCTGTTGCTTCTCCCCAGCCTGGCCAAGGACGGGAGCATTGCAAGAGGCCTGGCCTTGGACACAGAAAGGGATTTATGATGAAGAACTGCCCCCTCCCTTCCTGCCCTCATACCCCCAGAAAACCACCTCGTGTTTGGCTCACAAACTTCTGCTTCTTGGAACTCATCTATGGCAAAGACAACAGCCCCCTCTGAGATGTCACTGATCTCATGCCACGTAACCCTGACGTGGCCGCCAGGACGAACTGCTGCCTCAGCCTTCACGGGCTTACTCCTAATTCCCCTGGCTGCCTCACCCTGAGTTTCCCATGTTGGAACCTGAAGATTAAAGCTGCATCTGGGGTTCTCACCTAGAAATCCCCCAGAGTTTCCTTCCTTCCTAGGTGTTTTCTTGGCTACCTTCCCTCTGACAGGCCATTATTCACAGAGTTCCACAGGATGCAAAGATAAAATTTAATGCACTTCCCTTAGCAACTGGAGAAAGAAAAATCCTTGGAAAATTAAATAGCCAATACCCAAATAGAAACCTTGCTTTGGAAAAATGGGGCCTGACCACACACCCATCCCACACACGCAGGGCGCCCTAACCTTGACCAGCTTCAGGGAGGTGAGGAAACCACAGGCGTGGGGTGAGGCCAAGGTAAGAGCGGCTGGCGGGGCTGGAGCCAGAGACCGGAGGGGCTGGAGCCAGAGACCCTCTGGGGGCAGGGGGAGACAAAGAAAGAGAGGGAGGGAGAGAGATAAGGAGATGGGGTAGAAAGGCAGAGACAGAGGGAGGGAGAGGTGGGAGAGAAAGGGAAAGACAGAGAAAGAGAAGGGGAGAAAAGAAGAGACACACACACATACACAGAGTGAGAGAAGGAGGAGGGGGCGGGGCTCGGGTAGTGAGAAAGAGGAGGTGGCAGCTGCTAAATCAGAGACAGAGCCCGGCAGGCCAGTGATCCCAGTGATCCGGACTAAGGCCAGAGAACTAGGTAGGTCCTGGTGGAGTCTGCCGTCCCTGATGCTGGGACATTTGTCAAGTGTCTTAACTTCTCTGAGCCTCAGTCTCCCTTTTCTTAAGGTGAAAAATCATGGCCAGGCACAGTGGTTCACACCTGTAATCCCAGCACTTTGGGAGGCAGAGGTGAGAGAATTGCCTGAGGGGTTCAAGATCCACCTGGGCAACTTGGCGAGACCTTGTCTCTACAATAACCCAAAAAATTAGCCAGGCGTGGTGACGCTTGCCTGTGGTTCCAGCTACTTGGAAGGCTGATGTGGAAGGATCTCCTGAGCCTAGCAGGTCAAGGCTGTGGTGGCCATGAGTGTGCCACTGCACTCCAGCCTGGGGGACAGAATGAGACTCATTAGGCCACATGCACTGTGGAGTTTCTTAAAAGGGCCACCCCAAAGGACATGGATTTCTCCTTCAGGTAAGAGGCCTGTTCCACTTCCAAGATGCCATGAGCTCATGAGTTCTAGAATTTAAGGGAGAGGAAACTGACATTTTTGAAGCCCTGCTGTATTCCTTCCTTCTCATTGCATGGCATCATGTTAACTTTGCTTTTTTTTTTTTAAGAGACGAGATCTCACTATGTTGCCCAGGCTGGACGTGAACTTCTGGCCTCAAGCAATCCTTCCACCTCAACCTCCCAAAGCTGGGACTATCAGCATGAGACACCATGCCCACCTAGCATCTCCTTACAACACCCACCTCTTACCTCACCAGCCGGCAGCTAGACAGACATCACTCATCTCACTTAAAAACAGATTTAAATGAATTGCAGTCAAAATGTGCAATGCCTGTTTCTATGGCTGGTACCACACAACGAGAACTGAAAACTGAAGTAACCATCCTGGGTGACCAGCTTTCCTCAGTTGTGGCACAAACGAACTGGACAATAAAAATCTGTTCCTTAAAATTGTCGAGTCTGAAAGTGCCCACCTCAAGGCCTTTGCACATGTGGTTCTGACCACCTAGAGTCCACTTTGCCCCACTCCCAGCTCCTCCTATCGCAGCTTCCCCTTCATCTTCTGGTCTAGCACCAGCATCAGAGGGGCTCCCCCAACCACTCTATGGAAAGGGGCACCCGCCCGGCCCCACCCCATCTTGTCACTGTATCAGAGTTCCTTCCTAGGACTTAACGCTGCCTGAAATTACCTTGTCCATCTGTTTGTTCATGTGTTTACTAAGCACTATGCCCCCTGGAGTATGCAGGCCCCTTGTGTTCCTTTATTATTATTATTATTATTATTTATATTTTTAGAGACAGGGTCTTTCTCTCTTTCGTCCCAGCTGGAGTGTAGTGGCACAATCATAGCTCACTGCAGCCTCCAACTTCTGGGCTCAAATGGTCCTCCTACCTCAGCCTCCCAAGTAGCTGGGACTACAGGCGCATGCCACCATGCCTAGCTAATTTTTAAATTTTTGAAGAGATGGGGTCTCAATATGTTTCCCAGGCTTGTCTCAAACTCCTGACCTCAAGTGATCCTTCTGCCTCAGCCTCCCAAAATGCTGAGATTACAAGTACACACCACCACCCTCAGCAACTCTTGTTTCTTATTTACCATAAGAGTCCAGCACCAAGCCAGAACGTTATCAATAGTAGCTACTACTGTTAACAATATCTTCACCTGGGCTAAGCATCCACCCACCCAAAGCAAGGTTAGGGACCCAACACAGAGCATGCACAGAATCTGAGACCTCCTGGAGGATTGGCTGGCCTACAGGTGATGCCAGGTCTCCGCCCCCTGTGATTATCTAGGAAATGAAGTTTAAGTTTATTCTGCTGCAGAAGGACACACATGGTCCTAAAAATCACCCGGCCAGGTGCAGTGGCTCACATCTGTCATCCCAACTCTTTCAGAGGCCGACAGTGGGAGGATCACTTGAGGCCAAGAGCTCCAGACCAGCCTGGCCAACCTAGCGAGATCCCCATCTCTATAGAAAAAATAAAATAAAATAAATCACCTCACTTATGGGGAAAACAGGGTTAGGGCACAGCACTCAGGCACCTTGTCAGTGACACGTAATAAGATAAGAATCTAATACAAACAGTAACACGGTTTTGCACAGGTTAAATGCTTAAGAAATACATATCTGTGACAAAATAGCAGACCCTTGACCTTGAAAGAGGCCTGATGTTTGCTTGTGGAAGGCAGAGGGTTGCAGCATGTGGCAATGAGGGTGACAGCCCACACCTGGAGCCTAGAAGCACAACTCACTTGGGCCTCAGCACTTTACATATTTATTTAGAGTTGGGGTCTGGAGTGCAGTGACATGATCGTAGCTCACCACAGCCTCAACATCCTAGGCTCAGGCGATGTTCCCTCTTCAGCCTCCCAAGTAGTTGGCCACTACAGGTCCATGCCACCATACCTGGCTAATTTTTTTTTAATTTATTGTAGCAATGGGGTCTCACCAAGTTGCCCAGGCTGGTTTCAAACTCCTGAATTCAAGCGATCCTCCTGCCTTGGCCTCCCAAAGTGCTGGGATTATAGGAATGAGCGATTGCACGCCTGACCGATCAAACCATTCTTAATACAACCAGCCAATTCTGGAAAAACTGTCTGCTTGGGATCCACTTGTTGGTTTATTTAGCAATCAGCTAAGTTTCGTTTTCAGGAGGTGACGCTGTCACTCACATGCCAGTAAAATCCAGATAAGAATTTCACTCCATTCTCTGCATGTTTTGAAGGAGGCAGTGTGGTCCACCGAGCACTCTTAACCACCCGGGACCTCAGGTGGCCAGGTAAATTCCGGATATTATTAGCAGTAACAAATTTAATTGACTAACAACAAAAGAAAAGTGCACAATCCGTGACCCCTTGTGAACCAAAACATGCACAAGCCCTTTTACACAGGGTAGATTAAACTGCAAAGCAGCTGTCTCCTCTCCCACAGACCGAAGGCCATGGAGCTGGCGGCTGCAGAGGAGGAAGCTGTCCCCTCTGCACCATCTGGAACAATCCACAAAGCTTATCAAGGGAGATAGCACAGGCAAGAGGCAGCCAACACCCCTTCTGCCAAGAGAGCTTTAGAGGGAAGATAGGTTTGTCTGGGGCAGCACAGGGCCCTGGGCTACCCCCCCCTCTTCCCCCCCCCCGCCCCCGCTTCTCCCTTTATCCCTCCTCCCAATTCCACACCTGCTAACTCTAGGGTGGTTTCTCAAGTCATGGACTCACCAGGAAGGATCTGGGATGGATAATCCCACTGTCACTGTTGTCTTCGAGTTTATCAACCTCAGCACTGGTGACATTCAGGGCTGGGTCATTCTCTGGGGTGGGGCCATCCCGGGCAATGCAGGGACCCACTCCATGCCAGGAGCACCCCCTAAGCTCCATTGTGACAGTTGAAGATATCTGTCCCCAGAATCACCCGTGGGTGCCTTAGCACGAGACCCTTGGCAAAAACAGAGAAAAATCTCCAAAGCGAATGGAGCTGAAACAGTTGAGTTTGTCAGTCCATCCACCTGTTCACCTGGCCCTGATTTACAGCTTTGGGGTCTCCAGTACCCCACTCCATTGGCTTTTCTGCAGTCATACCACCATTTTCAGTTATCCCCAGGAACCATGCCCTGAAATTCCAGCTCAGCCCCAACTTGCAACACCTTTGGATCCACTGCACCATCCACCTGTTTGGGTTTTTGCTGAGGGCCTGCTTGTGGCCAGGCACCTCAAAGGCGACAAGACACCATGGGCATTGGCCTCATGATGCTTCCAGCCTAGCAGGTGGGCAGAATCAGAGAGAAGTTTTCATCTGCTTCTGTGTCACCCTCTACCAACCCCCTTTAGCTCCCAACCCATTGGTGAATTCCTGTAGCATTGGAGAACCCCAAGCCTTTTTCAGCTTCATTTAAAACATGAGGTTTGTAACCGACATGCAATTCACTCATGTAGTAAATCCTCACATGTGCCCTACAACTCTAACACAAAATGAAATAAAATAAATAAAACATGAGATTTGTAACAGCACTAAGGTGAGGGTACTTCCAACTGCTGCAGGCATCATTCACAATAGCCAAAACATGGAATGAACGCAAATGCTCCCCTCTCCACCTTTGGGGAAGTGAATCCCTTCTTTCTCCCTCTCTCCAATTTACTTTCTGAACTCTATTTTCTAATTAAAAATAAATAAAGTGGACTGGAAAAAGAAAATGTGGGACATACACACGATGGAATACCACACTGCCATGAAGAACAACAAAATCATGGCCTTTGTGGCAACATGTATGCAGCTGGAAACCATCATTCTAAGTAAACTATCACAGAAACAAAGAAGTGAACACTGCATGTTCTCCCTCATAAGCGGGCCCTGATCACTGGACACATGAGCACAAGGGTGGGACCAGCAGACACTGGACCCTGCTAGGGGAGGGAGGGAGGGAGGGAGGAGGAAGACATGTGGCAACACACTGGGTACCTGGTCCACTACCAAGGGAAGAGAGGACTAGCCAGAAGCCCAAACTGCACCTTTGTGCAACTTACTTATGCAATAAATCCTCACATGTACCTCACAACCCTAAAATAAAATAAAATAAAATAAACTCTTGCAAGGTACTACAAGATCCTACCCTCAAAGAAGCCTGCAAAGAATTATTATTCAGCACACATCTTGCCTTGGTTTCTTTCCCCGAGGACCTCTAAGGATTAAGTCTCCCTTGCAGCAGCTGCTGCTGCTGCTGCTGCTTCTTTTTGAGTTGGAGTCTCACTCTGTTGCCCAGGTTGGAATGCAGTGGCATGCTCACAGCCACCCCAGCATTGACCCACTGGGCTCAGGCTAATTTTTGATTTGATGTAGAGATGAGGTCTTGCCAAGGTGCCTGGGCTGGTCTCAAACCCGCAGGATCAGGCAATCCACTTGCCTCGGCCTCCCAAAGTGCTGGGATTACAGGCTGAGCCACCGAGCCCAGCCTCACAGGTTCTTAATGGATAGAGTGAAAGGGCATCTCAGAGGGGAAGATTTCCACAGCAAAGGTTGTACATCATTTGCACACCTAGGAAGTAGCACAATCCATAGCACAGTGAAGAAACCATAGACCATGAAGAAAATCAATGCCCTCAACAACCCAAATCCAGCAATGAAAGACGTCAGACAGAAAGAGTCAAGTCTCAAGTCAAAAAGTCAGAACCGCTCTGTGGCAATGAGGCGGGCTCCCTGAAAGTCTGTCATTTTTAATTGTTTGAGTTGAGGTTCTCACTCTGTTGCCCAGGCTGGAGTGCAGTGGCATGATCATGGTTCACCACAGCCTCGAGCTCCTGGGCTCAGGTGATCCTTCCACTTCAGCCTCTTAAGTGGCTGGGATGACAGACATGCACCACCAACCCCAGCTAATTTTTTTTAATTGTTTTTTGTAGTGATGGGGTCTTACTATGTTGCCCAGGCTGATCTCAAACTCCTGGGCTCAAGCAATCCTCCTATCTCAGCCTCCCAAAATGCTGGGATTATGGGTGTGAGTCACTCTGCCTGGCCAGAAGTTGGGTTTTTAAGACTCAAAGACGAGCTCGGTGGCTCAGCCTGTAATCCCACACTTTGGGAGGCCAAGGTGAGTGAACTGCCTGAGCCTGCAGGTTCGAGACCCACCTGGGCAACTTGGCGAGACCTCATCTCTACAATAAATTAAAAAAAAAAAAAAAAATAGGCCTGGCGTGGTAGGGCACGCCTGTAGTTCCAGCCACTTGGGAGGCTGAGGCGGAAGGATCACCCAAGCCCAGCAAGTCAAGGCTGAGGTGGCCGGGAGCGGCCACTGCACTCCAGTCTGGGCGACAGAGTGAGACTCCAACTCAAGAAAAAAAAAAAAGACTCATGGAAATTGAAAAGAATGTGTATTACAAAGAAAGAAAGAGAAACAAGGAAAGACTCATAAGCACCATCAGCGGATAAATGGATAAACACAGTGTGGTCCATCCATGCAATGAAATATGATTCAGGCTTAAAAGCAAGGAAATTCTGACACGTGCTATGACACAGATGAACTTTGAGGACATGAGGCTGAGAGAAATAAGCCAGCCACAAAAGAGCAAACACTGTGTGGTCCCTCTCCTAGGCAGTCCCTAGAGTCAGATTCACAGAGACAGAAAGTAGCAGGGCTGGGGAGGGGGAGGGGGAGTGAGTGTCTCATGGGGAAAGGGTTTCACTTTGGAAGATGAGAAGGTTCTGGAGATGATGGGAGTGATGGTTGCACGACAGTGTGGGCATGCTTAATGCCACTAAGCTGGACACTTTAAAATGGTTAAAAATTAAGGCCGGGTGCAATGTCTCATGCCTGTCATCCCAGCACTTCAGGCTGAGGCAAGAGGATTGCTTGATCCTGGGAGCTCGAGATCAGCCTGGGCAACATAGCAAGACCCCAACTCTAGCAAAAAAAAAAAAATCAAAAAATTAGCTGGACATGGTAGTGCACACCTGTAGTTCCAGCTACTTGTGAGGCTAAGGTGGAAAGATCGCCTGAGCCCAAGAAGCTGAGGCTGCAGTGAACCATGATTGTGCCACTGCACTCCAGCCTGGGCAGCAGAGTGAGACCCTGACTCAATTTTTTTTAAAGAAAAAAAATTAAAGATTCTGAAGTGTGAAAAGCAACTAGAAAACTAGAAACCCTCAAGCAACAGACCATGACATATCATGTTACAAAATGAAAAATCTCAAATAATCCTAGGAATATTCAACAGCACAAACAGGAGAAACCTAAGAGCTAAATAAAACAAATAGAAAAAAGTCGGAGTTCTCTAAGTGTGAGAAGGCCTTCTGGGAGAGGTCACAGTCAATATGGGGTTTATAAAAGGAAACAGTGGTTAATAAGCAGGATATACACACTTGAACTTCCCACAACACAGACCAGTCAGTCGACTATGAACAGCCCTGGCCAAACCGTTTATGAATCAGTCCCTCCCTAAATGCCTTTTAAGGATGGCAACTTGAGGAAGGTGTTTTCTCTTGGTAATTAAACTCCTTACTCCTCTGAGGGGGGAAATTCAGTTCAAGAAGCCAACCAGTTATGAGAAGTGACATTTTCCCCAGAGGGAGGCAATGACCTTTTTCCTCTCTGTGCTGGGAGCGTGTGTCTTCCGATGCCTTTCCATGGACTCGCACCTCCACCCAGAAGCCTTATCCCACCCCATGCCCGCCCTCCATAAACATTTGTCGAACAAATAACCCAACAGGTTGGAGGCACCAGAAACCTCAAGACACCTGGGTCGCAACCACCTGACTGGAGGGAACCAGTTGTTAGCATTAAAGTTAAAAGTTAAAAGCCTTCTCAAGGTCACAAGCGAGCGAGGGTTCTCGCTTGCCTAGCCCGAGAGATCCTCCTTCCTCTCTGCCCTGTTTACCCAGGATAGAAAATGATCTTCCCTGATGGTGGGCTGGTTGTCCACGTGACAGATTTCAACACAATGTGTGAGGGCTTTAAACCCCTATCATAGGTAGAGCCCAAGGAGAAAACAAAAACAAAAACAAAAGCTGAGGCCAGAGTGTTAGGGAATTGGCAAACACTGTCTCATTTCACCCAACGACCATACAAGAATGGTATTATGATGATTTAGCCCTTGTTTTTGTTTGTTGGTTTTGAGTTGAAGTCTCACTCTGTTGCCCAGACTGGAGGGCAATGGCCTGATCACAGCTCATCATAGTCTCGACTTTCTGGGTTCAGGCAATCCTTCCACCTCAGCCTCCCAAGCAGCTGGGACCATGGGTACATGCCACCAAGGCCAGCTAATTTTTTTAAATTTTTTGTAGAGACAGGGTCTTGCTATGTTGCCCAGGCTGGTCTTGAACTCCTGTGCTCAAGCAATCTTCTCACCTTGGCCTCCCAAAGTGCTGGGGTTACAGGCATGAGGTTACAATGCCTGAAGTCACACAGCAAGATCATGGCAGAACCAGAATTCGAACCCAGGACCACAGGCTCCAGAGTCTTCATTTGTTCATAGAAACACCAGTCCATTCAGGCACTCCTGGGACTTGTGCAGATTGTCAAATGCTTTAAGCAAGGACCCCAAGGAAGGTCATGGTTCCTCGAATCTATCCCCTTGTGTCACTGTCTATATCTGGGGTTAAGAATCACTCCCGAAACACCACAATAATCTTCCAGACTCTCAATCCAGGCAGAGCCTGAGGCAGTTCCCACTGCCACCCACACCTGCTCATTCAATGTCCACCTCCCAGCCAGACACCAAGGCTCATGCCTGTCTTCCCAGCACTTTGGGAAGCTAAGGCAGGAGGACTGCTTGAACCCTGGAATTCCAGACCAGCCTGAGCAACATAGCAAGACCTCGTCCCTAGAAAAAAATTTAAAAATTAGCTGCTCGGTGGTGCATGCCTGCAGTCCCAGCTACTTGGGAGACTGAAGCGGGAGGATTGGTTAAGCTCAGGAGGTTGAGGCTGTGGTGCGCTATGATCATGCCACTACACTCCAGCCTGGGCAACAGAATGAGACCCCTACTCAAAAAAAAAAAAAATAGAAAGAGAGAGAGATGATAGACAGAGAGAAAGATAGATAGATATAAAATATCCTCTCCCAATCCCCTTTGGCAAGACTTGAGAGACAGAAGTAGATTGGAAGCAAGGTTCTTCACTTGGGGACATTGACAACCCCCTGGAAACTACCGAGGCTCCTTTTCTGATAACTCCCTCCATGTCTGCTTCCTTCTCTGAAGGTATTCAAACCACAAGTCCCAGCCCTGTTGGGAAATTCCGATGGGAACTGAAACAGGTTCCTCATCTCATGGTCTCACTTCAGGGGAAAATAATGAAGATGGCAGACGTAATTGATGATTACTCTGAAACCCTAGACAGAATATTGCTTGGGGTCCCGGACCTCCCTGCCGCACTGTGACACAAATCAGACCACCCCTGAGCCCTATTGTGAGCCCAGAGCTGGAAGGAAAAGTGGCCAGGGCCTGAGAGAGGGGCACGGTGACAGGACAGACACCCAGAGGATGGCAGGGACCCTGCAGGGCTGTCCCTGGGCTCTGGTCTCCACAGCGCAGGCTCTTGTATCTGAGAGGTCTGGAAAAGACAGACTGTCTGATCCAAGGAAGTGAATTGCAGGTGCCCGGAACCCACCATGAGGCCACCAAGCTGCTGGGGCCCCAAACCCACCCCTCACCAAGCCCCTGTCCCAGCACCTATTGGTCCTGGCTAGAGACCCACCTAGGGAGGCTTTCCAGGTCCAAATGCTGGATTTTACCACTGTGTTAATCTCCTGTCACTGCTACAACAAATGCCACAGTACTTTTATCTTTTTTAGAGACTGTGTCTTTCTCTGTTTAGAGACTGTCTTGCTCTGCTGCCCAGATTGCAGCCTCCAACTCCTGGCCTCATGTGATCCTCCTGCCTCAGCCTCCCGAGTAGCTGGGACTACAGGCACACATCACCACGCCCATCTAATTTATTTTTACTTTTGTAGAGATGGGGTCTCACTATGTTGCCCAGGCTGGTCTCGAATTCCTGGTCTCAAGCGATCCTCCCACCTCAATCTCCCAAAGCGCTGGGATTACAGGCATGAGCCACCGTGCCTGGCCTATTTTCTTACAGTTCTGGAAGTTAAAAGCCCCAAATGAGTCTTACAGGGCTAAACTCAAGGTGTTGGCAAGGGCAGGTTCCTTCTGAAGGTTCCAGGGAGAATACAGCTTTTAAGGCTGTCTCTCCTCATTGGCCGTGTGGTTTCAGTCTCTTGCCTCTCTCTTTCCCTTATAAGAATGACTGTGAGGCCAGGCGCAGTAGCTCACGCCTATAATCCTAGCTCTGGGAGGCCGAGGTGAGAGGATTGCCTGAGTCCATGGACTCGAGACCAGCCTGGGAAACTTGGCAAGACCTCATCTCTACAGTAAATAAAAAATTAGCTGGGCATGGTGATGCATGCCTGTAGTTCCAGCTACTTGAAAGGCTGAGGCAGAAGGATCACCTGAGCCCAGCAGGTCGAGGTTGCGGTGGCCAGGAGTATGCATGCCACTGCACTCCAGCCTAGGCGACACAGTGAGACTCCAACTAAAAAAAAAAAAAAAAATGCCTGTGATGGTGTCGGGTATGCCCAGATAATCCAAGATCATCTTCCCTTCTCGAGATCCTTGACTTAATCACAGCTGCAAAGAGCCCGGTGCCAGATGATACACCATATTCACAGGTTAGAGGAATGAGCACATGGGCTTCCCCAGGGACGAGGATGGGTGGGGAGGGGAGTAAGCCTGAGGCCACTCACCCTTTCCAGTGCTTGCCTCTCACAGCAATGTTTCAATATGAATTTTTCAATATGAATGTTTCAATAGCAGTAACAGGCCAGGCACTGTGGCTCATGCCTTGTCATCCCAGCCAGCATTTTGGGAGGCCGAGGCAGGAGGCTCACTTGAGCCCAGGAGCTCGAGACCAGCCTGGACAACATAGCGAGACCTCATTGCTACAAAAATAAAAATAAAAATAGTGATTCTCTCCATTTCTCTTTCCCTCAGTCCTTCCTTCCATGTTAGCTGCAGTCTGAGACAGGTGGTCTCCATTTGGTGGCACCCGGATTATAACTTCACAGCCTCACACCTAGCAAAGAAACACCTCTGTTTCCATCACTTCTACCCAAGTCCCAGAACTGAAACTTATGGTACCCTCTGAGGTAGCATGCCCACCCCTGAATCAATCATAGGGGCTGAAGGAAAGCAGGAAGCTGGTTGGCTCAGTCTGTGTTACATGTCTACCCCTGAGCCAATCATGGCGGCTGGAGGAAGGAAGGAAGCTGATTGGTCCAGCCTGAGTCACATGCCTCCCCTGAGCCAATCATGGGGCCTGGAAAAATAGAAGAAAGCTGGCCGGGCTCAGTGGCTTAGCCTGTGATCCCAGCACTTCTGGAGGCCAAGGCAAGTGGCTTGCCTGAGCCAGAGAGTTCGAGACCAGCCCAGGCAACTTGGCGAGACCTCTTCTCTACAATCAGTCAATTAGCCAGACGTGGTATCGCATACCTGTAGTTCCAGCTACTTGGAAGACTGAGGCAGAAGGAATGCCGGAGCCCAGCAAGTCCGGGCTGGAGTGGCTGTGAGTGTGCCACACTCCAGCTGGGCAAAGAAGTGAGACTCCAACTCAAAAAAAAAAAAAAAAAAGAAAAGAAAAGAAAAAAGAAAAGAAGAAAGCTGATTGGCCCAATATGTGTTAACATACTCCTGTGCTAACCATGGCAACTAGAGGAAGGAAGGAAGCTGATTGGTCCACCCTGAGTCACATGCCTATCTTTGAGCCAATCATGGGGGCTGGAGAAAAGAAGAAAGCTGATTGGCCTAGTCTGAGTTAAATGCCTACCCCTGAGCCAATCGTGGAGACTGGAGGGAGAAAGGAAGCTGATTGATCCAGCCCGTGTCACATGCCTATCTCTGAGCCGATCATAGAGGCTGGAGGAAGGAAAGAAGCTGGCTCTGGGAACAGAATTTATACCACGTGATCTGAGAGAGCAGAAGGGTGGTTCCCCCCCAAAGTATGGTTCCATTTCCAGGAATGCTGAGTAGACAAAACTGATGTCTCCTCACCAGAGACAGATGGTCTTGCATTTGCCTCCTTTCTAAGTTGATGGAAAGAGTGAATCTCATTTTTAGGACTGTGTCAACTCTAAGTAGGTTTGGTCTTGTTAGCCTCATTCAAAACACAGTGCCCAACCAAGCATATGTTATGCAGTGACTGAGAAGATTAAATAAAGTGACAGATACAAAATACTTAGTACAGGGCCTAGCATTTGATAAGCCCTTTATGCGTTAGTCATGACTATTACCAGATTATATTATTACCATATTCATGCCCTCATGAGTGGATTAGTGGGTTTATCACGGGATGGGGCTGGTGGCTTTGTAAGAAGAGGAAGAGGCCGGGTTCAGTGACTCAGCCTGTCATTCTAGCATTTTGGGAGGCCGAGGCGAGTAGATTGCCTGAGCCCGCGGGTTCGGGACCAGCCTGGGCAACTTGGCGAGACCTCATCTCTACAATACATCAAAAATTAGCCAGGCATAGTAGCGCGCACCTGTCGTTCCGGCTACTTGGAAGACTGAGGCAGAGGGATCCCCGGAACCCAGCAGGTCGACACTGGGGTGGCTGTGAGTGAGCATGCCACTGCACTCCAGCCTGGGCAAGAGTGAGACTCCAACTCAGAAAAAAAAGAAGAGGAAGAGAGGCCTGAGCTAGCAGTTCAGACACCTCCCCCCAGGACACCCTGCAGTGCCTGGAAACTGCCCAGAGCCCCCACCAGGAAGAAGGCCCCCACCAGATGCAGCCCCAGAAGCCCAGCACAAAGACACAAAGGAGCATTCTGGGAGATGACCATTGTCAGTGGTAGCTTAAAGAGAATTCAACAGGTGTCCACACTCTGGTGTGAAATTCTGCTGCTAGACAAAACCTAGGGTGACATGGGCACACTGTGGTGAGTTAGTCACCCCAATGACCCAATTCTAACCTCCAGGTGGCCGATTCTAGGAGGAACAGGTGGCCAAGGTCAGTGCGGAATGCAATTCTTTATCAAACTCCTATTCACCCTTCAGCCCAGTTCAAAAGTTCTCTTCCTCTGTGAGACAGAGTAAACGCAGGAAAAACTAGGGTTCTGAAGCTAGACAGACTCTGGGTTCAACTCCTGGCTCCATGAAAAGACTGTTATAAGTGTCATGTGCCTGGTAGACAGTATATGCTCAATAAATATATACAGTTGCTCAATAAACAGTGACCTGCGTGTTCCCAGGTATTTCAAAGCCCTTGATCTGCTGTATCTGTTACTCTGTTACCCAGACTTTCCCATCTTCCCTCCTCTGATCCACCAGAACAGACTATAACACAATTTTTAAAAAAGATAAAGCCTTGTAATATGTGAACACCAGTTTATGCAAATCTCCATTTCAGCTTTTCTCCTTCAACCTCAGGCCCCGACACCAAGCAGGGCTGTTTTCCATTTGACTTTTCTCTGCCAATAATTTCACCAGAGCCCAAATAGAGGCATGCAACGGAGTAAACACAGGAAGCTCTGAACCCCTATTCATGGGCCGCTCAGCAGCCTCGCGATGCCAGGGTGTGTGGCCAGGTTTTTAACCGTGGGGATGGAGCAGAGGAGACTTGCTGACGGCCTCACTCCAGATGAACAAGCCACATCTCGACCAGAGGAGTGAGGGCACACAAAGAAAGACACTGTCCCCAGAGAGCACAAAGGAAGGACGAAGAAGCGAACTCACTGTGGGGTGCTCCATGAGACTGGTGTCCTGGATCACCAGCAACAGGTGAGCCTTTGCACAGGTAACCAGAGGCCCCTTCATAGACTTGGGGCTGTAAGGAAGTCCCCAGATCCCCTTAAATAGCTAGGTTCTGCCCTTGCCCACGTTGACTGATGGAGAAAGCCTTTGGCCCAACTGTGGAGGAAGGGGGGCAGAGGAAAGAAAAGAGGACAGTGGAGAGAGAGGGAGGGAGGGAGGAAAGGAAGGGGGAGAGGGAGGGGGAGAAGGGAAAGCCAAGAGGGAGGGGAGAGGAAAAGTGGGGAGGGAGGGAAGGGGAGAGAGAGAGAAAGCAGGAGAGGGAAGAAGAGAGAGGGTGGGGGAGAGGAGGGAAGGGAGGAGGGGGAAGGAAAGGCTGGAGGGAGGAGAAGGGGGAGAGGAAAAGTGGATTGTTCTATCAAGGCTGCAGGGGCAGAGGAGGAGGGGGGAGGCTGTTTCCCCCCATACTTAGAGTTTCCTGTGCACCCAGCGCTGTTCCAATTTTTTTGTTTGTTTGTCTCACTCCATCGCCCAGGCTGGAGGGCGGTGGCATGTTCACAGCCACCCTAGCGTCGACCTGCTGGGCTCTGGCAATCTCTCTGCCTCAGCCTTCCAAGAGGCCAAAACTACAGGCACGCGCTACCACGCCAGGCTAGTTTTTGATGTGTTGTAGAGAAGAGGTCTTGCCAAGTTACCCAGGCTGGTCTCAAACCTGCGGGCTCAGACAATCCACTTGCCTCATTCTCCCAACGTGCTGGGATGACAGGTTGAGCTACCGAGCCCGGCCTGTTCCAATTATTAACCATTTACTTCTCCCAATGACCTTAGGTGTTACTCCTAGCCCCATCATACGGATGAGGAAACGAGGCAGAGAGGTTCAGTAACCCTCCCCTGGTCAGCCAGCACGTGAGTCACCCACAGTGAGACAGCCAGCCAGTCCACGGGTACAAGATGATCCTTAGGGGAAAACACCGACAGCCCCCTTCCAGGACACTCTCCAGATCAGTTTAGGTGGTGCTCGAGTTCCCAGCTCCCTGACTTGAGTGGCACCCTGTGCTTCTCCAGTGTACACCCATGTCACCGATTAGGAGTTTAAGGGGGCGGCTTCTGAGGGGCGGGGCCTTCGGAGAGGGCGGGGCCTACCAAGGGACTGAGCCTTATGATGTGTTGTAGAGACGCGTTCTTGCCAAGTTGCCCAGGCTGGTCTCAAAACTGCGGGCTCAGTCCCTTGGTAGGCCCCTCCTCCTCTGCCCCTGCAGCCTTGATAGGCGGGGCCTCCCAAGAGGGTGGGGCCCTCCAAGAGGCGGGGCCTTCCTAGAGGGCGGGGCCTGCCAGGGATGGAGTCTTATAAGGGGGCGGGGTCTGTTTGATCTGCTTCCCATCCTTTGGTCCCCCAAGGGTGAGGACGTGGGTTCGCACCGCAATGCCAAGTTGCTGATCTACACACACGCAGCTGACGAGAGGCTCTGGGTTTCCAGCCTGTCCTGGAAAAGAGCAGGGAGTAGCCTCCCCCATTCCCTCATCCTAGTCCAAAGGTCCTCAAGCAGTCGGGGGGGGGGGGGGCAATTTGCTATCCAGGGGACAGCCGGCAAATCCAGGGGACAGTCTAGGGATATTTGTGATTGTCACAATGGGGAGAGGGACCATGTTCCTGGCATGGAGGGGGTGGAGGCCAGGGACAGCTCAGCACCCTACAGTGCCCAGGGAGGCCTCACCCCAAGAAAGATCCAGCCCCAATGTCCACAGGGCTGAGCGGAAGAGACCCTGCCCCAAAATAGAAAGCTCCTCTTTTCCACCACATCAGAGCCAACACAACATCTCTAACTTCCACACAAAGTTAGGGGGAAAGTTTCATCTTTCAAACAGCTGGCTGTAACACTTAAAAAAATCTTTTTGATGACTGAAAGAGGAGGTAAGTCCTAGAAACCAGCCCAATTTCTTTCCCTTTTTCTTTCTTTTTTTTTTTTTCAGTTAGTCTGACTCTGTTGACTAGACTGAAGTGCAGTGGCATAGCTCACTGCAGCCTCAACCTCCTGGGCTCAAGCAATCCTCCTGCCTCAGTCTCCTGAATAGCTGGGACTACAGGTGTGCACCACCATGCCCGGCTAATTTGTAAAAACAAATTTGTAGGCCGGGCATGGTGGCTCAAGCCTGTAATCCCAGCACTTTAGGAGGCCGAGGTGAGAGGATTGACTAGCTGAGCCCAGGGGTTCAAGATCAGCCTGGACAACTTGGTGAGACTTCGTCTCTACAATAAGTCACAAAAATTTAGCTGGGCATGTTAGGGTGCACCTGTAGTTCTGACTACTTGGAAGGCTGAGGCAGAAGGATTGCCTGAGCCCAGTAGGTTGATGCTGGGATGGCTGTAAGCATGCCACTGCACTCCAGACTGGGCGACGGAGTGAGACTCCAACTCAAAAAAGAAAAGAAAAGAAAAGAAAATTTGTAGAGACAGAGCCTGACTATGTTGCCCAGGCTGGTCTTGAACTCCTGGCCTCAAGCAGTCCTACCTCCTTGGCCTCCCAAAGTGCTGGGGTCGCAGGTGTGAGCCACTGCACCCAGCCAAAACTAGCCCAATTCCATTTCCATATATCCCTACCCCAAACAGGTTTCCAACTTGCAAAAACACTGTTAAAAAGAAAAACCTTTAAGCTCATGAGACAACCCCCCACCCCCATTCTGCAACTCTTAAGCAAGATCTCCACAGCTCCACTTGGACACTGGATATATGTGCCAGAGGAGACCTATTACGCTAATTTCCTTTAATAAACAGTTCAAATCTTACCTTGGAAACCAGTGAAACAAGGAAGGATTAGCCACAGGTGGCACAAAATCTTGTCCTCTTGAAACTAAGCTCAGGCAATTCCATGGCTGTTGCACTCGGGAGATAAACACTAATGTTTCTAAAACACTGAGTTTTCTGATATATTTACATTTTCTGTTTGTTTTCAATAGGCTGGCTGTGAAAAAAAATCAATGAACTCACAATTTGCTGCCAGACCGTTCCTCTGGGACAAAGAGTGGTGTGTTAAATACCAGCTGAATATTCGAGCAAATGTTTGCATTCATGCCTAAAGCTCACTCGTGTTTTCAAGAGCACGTGAGAACTTTGTGCAGACTCTGGCCAGCTTGGATCAACTAATATGGGTCTCCCCTTTCACCAAGAGAACCAGCAGATATTACACATTTCCTTGCAAGTTACAAAACAATTTCTCCATCAAGCCACTCAGGGTTAGGGATGGGAAAAGCAGCCTACCCCATGAAAACCACAGCAGCAGTTGTGGTACAAATTGTTTTGTTTTTGTTTTTCCTGAAAGCTGATATGTATAACCAATGATTAACATTGTATCTGCGAAGGAGTTTTTCTCTTTCTTTTTTTTTTTTTTTTTGGACAAGATCTTGCTCTGTCACCCAGGTTGGAGTGCAGTGGCACAATCCATAGCTCACTGCAGGCTCAAACTCCTGAGCCACCAGTTTATTAACATGCCAGAAGGAAGTTAGTCTGAGACTGGCGCCTTCACATGAAGGTCATATTTCAGTGCAGAAACTAGGGAGGTGTCTCTTAGAAAAAGTGCTGTATAAATCAGACTGTCCCAAAACTAGGGCCTCTCTCAGGGCACAAGAAACAGCCCCAGAGGGCCCCAATGTGTCCCGCTCACAAAGTCTGCTTTCCTCTGGCCAGCTGCTGGGCAGTGTGTTCTGAAACCCCCCTGACTTCAGTGAGGACGCAGGGTCTGTAGAGTCCCCAGGCCTGGCACCCACTAGACTCCCCATGGAAAAGCTATCCCAGAATGAACATTGACATTTGGTAGGAGACAACAACAGCAACAACAACAACAACAAACAAACAAAAATTCCACTCTGCTTGAATACTGGGGAGGGGGTTTAAAGGCTTATTTTAACAGCTTAACCATTTAACAAAATGAATCCACCATCCTTATAACTGGACAAATGTCATTTATATCCCTTGGATCTATGAGACTGTCAAGATATCGTGATCACACCCCATTTACTAAGCTAGGCCAAAAACAGGAAGGTCAAGAGTGTTAACAATTATATAATTATCCCCTAAAGTAAAACAATTGAGGCATTCCACTTGGATCAGAAGTGAGCCTGGGCTGGCCACATTCAGCTCCATCATTGAACACGATTCTGGAAGTTCCTGCCATAATGAGGTTAACAGCAGTAACTGGCCTAATTATTGGCAAAGA
>CAUYQG010194823.1:0-24117 GCA_963574415.1 Tarsius wallacei
TGGGAGGTGTTACCATGCTGGCCTTACGGCCCATTCCCACCATGTTTCTGTCAGCCTGGTTCTCATATATAATGTTCTTAAAGACTCACACCTCCTCAGGCAAGGTGAGAAGGTTAGAAAGGGGGTGGATGAGAGATGAATTGATGCTCACCCTGGTTCTCTTGGGTCTCTGTAAGGCCCAATAAATCTTTACAGACTGCATATTTACAATTTTAATTCCCTAGAAATTGACTTCCTTCTATTTTTTTCCTGACATCATTTCTTTATTTTGTTACATGCATCCTCATCTGGAGGAATCAGATATACTCTGGGAAGAGAGTCAGAATATAAATAAATACATAAAATTAAGATAAACTGAATACGATGCTCCAGTAATACCAAGCCTACAGTAATACCTAGCCCACACGGTAGATGGGTTTGATTGTCTCTTTGTATCTGAGGAATTCCTCCCTCACCACCAATCTTCCCTCATATTCTTCCTCCTCCACCTTCTCCTTTTCTAAGTCTCAGATCAAGTTCCTCCAAACCAGACTTAGGTTCTCTCTCTTCTGGGCCCCTCTTATTACAGCACAATTATTTCACCTGCCAAGAAGCAGAGCCTCGTGGATCAGGGACTGTGTCTTTTCTTGTCAGTATCCCGGACCTTAACCCAAGGGCCTGGGATATGGCAGGATATCAATGAATACGTGTAGAATGTTGAAGGGCTTCTCAGAGCAGGAACAGGTGTTTAATAGAGGAGTGATGGAGAACTAACGACTGGAGATGGAACAGAGATATAGAAATCATAGACATAGACACTTCCTGAACCCCTGGAGAATTTGAAATGGTCCCTGGCAGCTGGCTCCTACTACCTCCTCCTGGACCACTCCTCCATGGGAACTCTGTGTCCAGCCACATGGGCTTCTCTCTGTTCTCAAATATGAAAGCCAGATCCTAACCTCAAGTCTACCAAAGACTGTTATACAGTTCTCATCCCCCAGATGGTGAAGTGCCACTCCTTCACTTCAACTCATTGTCACTTCCTTGGAAACGCCTTCTTAGGCCTTCCAACCTACAACCATCATGAGTCAATCTCTAGCAGATCATCTTTTTCCTTCAAGTTTTATGCTACATAGTATTTTTTCATCTAGATTCTATTGCTTACAGTCTGTTTCCCCTCAAGTAGAGAGCTGGTGCTTCATCTGTTTTACTCAACTGCCAGGAGTCTGCAAAGCAGACCCTAGACATAGAAGCCAAACCAGGCTTGTTCAATTGCTCTTTCACGTTACTCAAGAATCTTAACAATTATGGTCATTGCCCTCTGTTACAATAGTAAATGAATTAGCAACCAAGGAGCCCTAAGCCTCACTCTTGGGCCACCCAGGGCTGGACTCAGTGCCTCCTTCTGCCATCTTCCCCCTCTCAATATTCTATCTCTCCTCCTTTCTTTGTCAGGCCTAAGAGCTAAGTTTTCATCAACCCCCATCAATGACAACGGTGAAGAAAATTTCAGAACTTCCTGTTCTGAGACTTTGAAAGACTTTTTTAATTAACCAAAATGGTTTCTCATAATAGATGGGTCCCAGGGCGAGAAAGCGGCTGTAACTCACGCGACAGGCGTCCTGGCGGCCAGGCTGCAAGCGGGGGCCCTAGCGGGTTGTGAATGGCAGCAGCACCTCAGGAGGGCCCCAGACTGATTCTCCACTCCACGGCCATCTGCCGTTTTATCATTTATATAGTTTGGGACACTTCTGTCTTTTAAAGACTAGAGCATTTTTGCATTGATGAACACTTTTTTTAATATTTAAATTTGGAGAAGTAAACAAAAATATGTTTCCCCATAAGTCATAATTTCTAAAAACTAATAACATTTCCTGGGATGATGACAACCTTCCCCCCAACCATAACTTAGGTTTTCAGAATGTGAGTGTACCTCATATTGAAAAATCGAGCATATATAAATCTGAAGCTCAAAATAGATGCCTGGGTATAGTTATCCTTTAAAGTAAAGAACTATATTCAGTTTCCAAAGGATTCAGTCCAGGATTTCTTTAGGTTGCCAGACTCCTAAATTAATTCCAAATCTGTTGCAATTTACAAAAATCTTGATACATACAGTATACTTTTTTTTTCCTGAAACCCATTTACTATGATTTTCCTTGGATGTCATCTAACTAGGAAGGTAAGTAATCAGATTATAAGAACTCCTTAAACATAGGAACCATGTATTATTTATCTCTATGTTCAAAGCAATAAAATGCTATGTCTACTCAATACATTCATGTATTGTTGAATTACATGTGCTAAAGTATTTACATAAATCAAAATATTGTTGGTTGAGCTGCAAACTTGAAACTTAAGTTACCTGAAATACTTCTCAGACATCCTTCATATATGGCATATAAACACAGTTAGCCTGACTTTGTAATAAAATAAATCACCATAGGATAGAAAAGAATGAGAATCAATAATACCTAGCAGAAAGAGGTAAGAAGATCTGGGCAACATTTTCAGATTAGACTTTTCTGTTTGGGTAAAAGTCTTTTGAGAAGAAACTGAATAAATGTACCTAAGGACTTTTTAGAGTATCAATTAGTTACAATGTTCCTTCCAATGAACCGTGGTGATAACCTCAGATAGAGAATATTCCATTAATTGGTAGAGCTTGTGTAACTTTAGTGCTTCCTCTCTTGGAGGAGTTTCAGTTTATTGTCCTGCTGCCAAAGCAAACCAACTTTAATCCCCACCCCCTTGTGTGTGTGTGTGTGTGTGTGTGTGTGTGTGTGTGTGTGAGAAACTGCATGCCTGAAAAAGAGGTCAAAGATGTGGCTTTGGGCCACTCTGGAAGTGGTGAGCCCCAAGATAGAGCGACAGACTCCTGCCTTAGTAACATTTGTGGATCAGGAAGAGTGGGTAGCAGGAGACAGGACTGCAAACAAGTTGCTAATGATTATTCATTAAGTGTGCGGGCTTTGCACTCTTAAGTCATGGCATGGCAGCCTACATTTTAAGATAAGATTTAAAAACAAGCACTTCTGGTAGAGAAAATGTTATCATCTAGCTGAGAGAGATGTTTGTTGTACCTTAGGAGATGATCATCTGATTTTAGCATCAAGGTACCTTGGTTAGTTCGGAGTCACTACTAACTTAGCCAATGTCCTATGCATAAAGTCAACCACCCCTGGAAAATCATCCACAGAGAAAGGGTTTGATATCATGAACAGAGACTTTTCCCCCTTGCATGAATCAGGTGACATCAGTACAGTGTGCAAATAGTCCAGGGTCTTCATGTGCGAAATTACAGAGTGCACATCAAGTCCACTGACCTGTCTGCTTTATTAAAAAATGGACATTCCAGGATTTAATCTGAATTCTTTGGGAAAAAAAAGAAAGCTTTGAAGCTTTGGACACAGTGGTTTTATCTTGGGGAACCAGTTTTCCAGCAGGTATCCAGGGACTTTGTAATATTTCAGGAAGGGTCCTAATTTAACAGGACTACCTTACTGAACACTTCAGTGTGATCATTTCAGTTATAATATTTCATCAGAAACCATTGTGTTCTCAGGTGGAGAATACTGCATTGATTTGTGAAGCTTGTATAACTTCTTTCTGTGCCTAATCTCTACCCTAAGAAAGCAGGAAACTGGGAACTGCAACCAAAGATGACTGGACCACAAGTTCGATACATGCAGTTTCTCTCCTCATGTGAAACATGATTTCAACAAATCTTTGATCATATTCCTTGAATCTAACCTGACAGAAAGAACACATTAAAAGATTTGCCCCAAAATGCCCTTAAAAGGGAAAGCTCAATTAGAGAATTTAAGCTACGAGCTACAAAAACTTTTCAGAAAAAACTACCAGTTATAGTATTTTTAATATAAAGTACACAAAGATATTAAATAAGATGATAAAATAAGAAAAAAGCATAAGGCACAGTAGCAAACATACCAACTGAAAACTGTGTCATATAGTACTCTAACCTTGCTATGATTCAAACATTGAACAGCAGAATGGCAATTTTAATACACACCACTAATAGCAAAATGACTGCTTTTATTGAAGAAGAAAAAAAGAAAAACTATGTTGCTCTAAGCAGTTTTGAAATGAATATCTGATTCAAAACTTCCCTTGTGCATATAATTGCATGCTAATTTACATTTTAATTACTTCCTAAGAAATCAAAAGCATTTGTTGACAGTAGAACATAATGTCAACTTCACGGTGCACTGTTGGTGGATGCTTAATGAACTTAATTAGATAATTAGTGATGTTAATTATCCTTCTATTATGAAGATAAAGATGTCTCACAAATGATGCACTCAGTAAAGAAACATCATTAAAGGTATCAGTGTTTGCTTTGTTCATTTACATCTATTTTTCAAACTCCTGTAACAGGGGCTTGTGATAGACTAGTGACGTTTAACACTTCCTTAAAGTGGAAAAAGAAGGGCCATTGTCTTTCATCAGCATGCTATTGTCCTTCTCCCTTATTCTGAATACTAGTGCTTACTGGTAGTGCTGCTGCCTTTTCAAAACCTCAGCACCATGAATGATCGTCTCTGTTCAGTTCAGATGTGGGGTTTCTGGTGCAAATGGGTGGATTCTAACATCAGTTGCTTGCAGATAGGATATGTTTGGGTGCACATGAGCATGTGTGTGCATGTATGTGTATGTGTGTACTTGTGTGTGTGTGTGTTTGTCAAGAGAAGAGAGGAAATGAGAGAGAGAGAGCCCTGGTTGAGTGTCTGGACCACTGTAAGAAAACCTAAAGGGCTAATTCACCTCCTATCCGCTGCTCCAGCCTGGTTGCATTTCCATGACCCTGCAGTGTCTGACTGTGGTGTAGAAGCGCAGCTGCCTGCGAGACAGAGGGCGGCAAAATATGCTATACAGACTCTTTTTATTTGAAGTGAAAAGAGAAACTTCTGAGGCTTAAAAATATAAAATATTAGGCTTCATTACTTTTTTCTTTCTTCCTTGTGCCCGAATACCACCAAAATCAGAGGATAATAGAAGTCTTTTCTGGAAATAGTCCTAGCCCAGACAGCATGATGAAGAGCTCTCAGACCAGGCGGGGGAGAGAGGTATTATTTTTAGGGTCAGTTATTTCAGGAAATCATCAAGACAAAATAGGTCTTTGGCAGCATTGTCCACCACAATTAAGAAAACCAAGACTCCATTTAGCAGAAGGTCTTATAACATCGCTCACACCAGTAGAGCAGTTTACACTTTTCAGTATTTTTTAAAATCATTCTTTCATTTGTTTCTGAGTGGTTTTACTTCTCTAACAGATAGTCCTACTTAATTACTTGCTCATAAGACTTTTCCCACCACTGAACATAACTGGGTTTTCTAACAATATAGCACCATGACTTCTTATAAAGTTCATGTTTTCAGATTTTCTGAGACCCCTTTCTGTTTTCTCTGATTTTCAATAGATTGTCCTTCTAGCCTGCTCTCTCTTGATTTGTGGACACAGGTTGGCCTTTCTGTTTTCCTATCACCAAGATCTCACCTCTCTGTAGGTCCTTGCCCCTTCAGTGTCAGAAGCTCTCCTGTATCTTCATTTCCTCTCAAATTTAGGCCACCTGCTTCCAAACCGCCCTCATATTCATCTTCTAGGAAGGTCCTTTCTCTTGTGCCCACAAACATTATGTTAAATGTACAACATTAAGTGAAAATATTCCACATGATGATGTTCTGAATTTCAGATTTTTTTGAAATGTCCTGCAACCTCTTAAAGATCTTTGACTTTAACTCTTTTACAGTAGAATTTCCCTGAGAATTCTTACTTCTACATTTGCAATTGCATTTTGACTTCCTTATTTGGATCCTTTAATCCATCATTTACTGCCTCTGTATTTCAAAACCCATTCTTTCTATTTTTGAAAATCTATTTTCACCCCGGCACTCTCCAGACTCATTAACTTTTTTAAAGATTTTATTTTTTAGGGGTACAAGAATTCATGAGCTTTTTTATCCTAGGGCAATGACATAGAAACCCTGCACCTCAAGTGCTATTCATCCCCCAAACATGGAGAGCCCAAGCATTAAACTAAAACAGGAGCTGTGTCATCAACGCAATTCATTATCTTCCTTCCTGAACTAAGGCATGGGGTTCTCCAAGGGTCAATGTGTCTTCATCAAGACTGGTAAATGCTGCTGGGAAAATTGGCTGACCACATGCAGAAGACTCAAACAAGACCCCTATCCCCATACACCAAAATTAACTCTAAATGGATTAGAGACCTAACAGAAGTTGTATTTTTATAGACTGTAGATTTAGATTTTGAATCTATTTCAAGTTGATTTTTAATATGGTGCAGGTATGGGTTAAAGTTTTTGTGATTTTTCTCCTTCCTTTATGCAGTCATCTATTGCTTCATGACAGGGATACATTCGGAGAAATGCATCATTCATCAATTTCCTCATTGTGAGAACATAATTGAGTGCATTTAAATGAACTAAATGGTATAGCCTACTACATATCTAGGCTATTGCTCCCAGGCTACAAACCTGTGCAGCATGCTACCACCATACTGAATACCATAGGCAACTGCAGCATAATGGTAAGTATCGATGTATCTTAACATATATAAACATAGAAAAAGTGCAGTAAAATTGTGGTATAAAAGATTTTTGTGTGTGTGTGTGTGTTTTAAAGGCACACCTGTAAAGTACACTTACCATGAGGGGAGCTTGCAGAATTAGAAGTTGCTGTGAGTGAGTCAATGAGTGATTGATGATTGGATGTAAAGACTTGGGGCATTGTTTTACATTATTGTAGACTTTATACATGCAGTACACTTAGGCTTCACTGAATTGTATTAATACTTTAAAAAAAAATATTGACCTTAACTTACTGTAACCTTTACTTTATAAACTTTTCTGTTTTTCTTAACTTTTTGACTTCATTGTCATAACACAACTCAAAACATGAGCACATTATTCAGTTGTACAAAAGATTTTCTTTCTTTATAACTTTATTCTATAAGCTTTTTTCTATTTTTATTTTTTTATACTTTAAAAAATGTCTCATTAAAAACTAAGACATGAACCCACATATTAGCCTAGGCCTACAGGGTCAGAATGACCAATATCACTGTCTTTCACCTCCACATCTTTTCCCTCTGGAAAGTGTTCAGGAGGTAATAATACACATGAAGTTGTCATCTCCTATGATAACAATGTCTCCTGGAATACTCTTGAAAGATCTTTCTGAGGCTGCTTTTTTTTAAGTAGAAGAAAAACACTCTAAAATAAAGATTAAAATTATAGTAAGTATATAAACCAGTAAACATAGTTGTTAATTATCTTAACAAATATTATATTCTGGACATACTTGCATTGTGATAATTTTATGAACTAGGAGCACAGTGTATGTTTACACCAGCATCATGCAAACACATGAGTAATACATTGTGCTACGATGTTATCACAGCTATGAAGTCACCAGGTGATAGGGATTTTTCAGTTCCCTGATAATCTCATGACACCATCCCTGATAATCTCATGGCACTGCTTTTGTATATAGGGTTGGCTGTTGACTGAAATGTCATTATGTGGCACATGATTGTATATATGTAAAGTTGTTGCAGCATTATTTGTTGGAAAATTATAGTTTCTCAACTGAGTTATCTCGGTATCTTTCTCTAAAATCATTTGAGCACAAATGTATTAATTACTTATGACTCATACTAATAGAACACTGTCTTACTGTAGCAGTATAGTAAGTTTTGAAATAGGTAGTGGGGATACAACACTGTTCTTTACCAAAACTGTGTTTGATAATCTAGGTCTTTTGCTTTTTAAAATAAATGTTAAACCTAATTTGCTAATTTAAGCAAATAGCCTAATAGAATTTTGATTTGAAATATTTTAAAATTTATGAGTCAATTTGGAGAAAAATGATATTCTAAAAATATTGTCTTCTAATTCATGAGTATGGTAGATATCATGAGTATGGTAAGTAAGTTACACTTATTTAGTTCTTCTCTAATTTCCCTAGTCAACACTCTATAGTATTTAACATACTAGTCTATATATATTCTGTTAAATTTATACCTACATAGTTCACATATTTTACTTTAATTGTGTATGTTATTAAAAATATCCAAACATGAATTAGAAATTATATTTTTTGAGAATCTTTGTAGACAATCATGTAATCTATACAGAAAGACAGTTTTAGTTATTTCTTACTAATCCATATGACTTTAATGTGTTCTTCTTGCCTTATTATGCTTGTTAAGACCCTTAGCACAATATTGTATAAAAGTGGTGCTTTTGCTTGAGTAGTCTTGCTTTTTCTTCAGTCTTTTTGAAAAAAAAAATTCAGTTTTCATCACTGAATAGGATGTTGCCTGTAGGTTTGATGAAGATGTTCTTTAAATAGATTGAGGGGACTCCTTTCTACTTTTTACATTTTGAGAATTTTTATTATGATCTTGACTGTTGTTACATCTTTATTCTGCATCTATTGAGATTATCACATTTTGTTTCTGCTCCTTTTATTTAATAAGGTAAAATATGTGTTTATATAGTGAAGTTTCTAATGTTGAATCATTGTTATATTCCTGCAATAAACTCTACTTGATCGAAATGTATTGCCATTTTTATATAAATCGATTTCCAATTTGCTTGTATTTTATTTTTTTTATTTTTTAATAAAGACAGAGTCTCCTTTTGTTGACTGGTCTTGATCTTCTTGCCTCAGGGGATCCTCCTGTCTTGGTCTCCCTAAGTGCTGGAATTACAGCTATGAAACACCACACTTGGCCAATATTTCTTTAATTATTTTTTGACCTATGTTTAGGAGGTATGTGGACCTGCAGAATTCCTTTCTTAAATGATTTTGTTTTTTGGCCAGTTTGTTTGGTCTGGGTGCCCTATAAAATGAGCTGTGATGTGTTCGTTCCTTTTTATTTTCTGGATGAAAGTGTGTGTGTGTGTGTGTGTAATTCTACATTATTTATTCATTAAATGGTAGAAATATCCAGTGAACAAATCTAACCTGTAATTCTTTTTGTGTTAAGGCTTTTTTCTACTAATACAATCTCATTAACAGATGTAAGATATTTGGGATGTCTGATCCTCCTTGAGTGAACTTTGATGTTTGGATATTTCAAAGCATTTTATGAAGGTCATCAAATATATTGGCATAAAGCTGTAACAATATTACTGTGTTACCTTCCCTATGGCTGCAGGGCTGTAGTGATTGTCTTGCTTTCATTCCTGATACTGGTATTATACATCTTCTTCCTCTCCCTGAGGCAGAATGGACTTAATTTGTATATTAGGTCCATAAAAGCTGGAATTAATCTGTGCATTACACCCATAGAAGCAAAGAGATTGTCTTTTCCCAGTGGCAGATGAGTTTTGATTCTCTCCCTCTCTCTGAAGAAATGAATCTCTTCTTGAGTCCTAGGGGTGTAAGGAGTTGCTGTCTTTCTCCCAGCAGCTGAGATTTTTGCTTAATATGAGAGAAGGGTACCGGCAGGGACCAGGAATGCAAACATAACCCATAACATCACACAATCACACTGGTAGTGGCATGTCAGCACCATCAGGAAGCTGTCTAGGGTCATGTGCTCTGCCCTAACTTTCTCATCAGTATCCAGTGGAGGCCCCCAGAAAGGAGCTTATGAGTGACCACAGTTCCTCTCGCATTTGGAGTTTCCAGCTAATACCAAATGAGGTGATACGTCTTACTTGGAATTTGCAAAATTTTAACAGATTTATATTTATCTGTCCTATGAAAGCCACTTACTCTTCCATGCTCTGCCCAAGGTGCAAAAATATTCTTAATTCTTTCCTTGGAGGATCCTATCCAGGAGTATGTGGCAGCCAGGTCCTCCCAGCTCTCAAGCTGGTGGTACAGATCTCTTCCTAACTCTGATTCATTGACCACATGTTAGTAGCTTGGAATTGCCCAGGATAGAAGTATTTACTCCATGAAAATTTGAAAACGCTCAATAGCAGGGCTGTTCTCCTTCAGGAAGTGAGTTGCTGAACATTTACCAACACACCAGTCAGCCTGTTCCTCCTTAGAATTTAGTTTACTTAGTTGCCTCATGAATTCAACTTCATGAGCTCTCTGCTGGTCTCAGAGAAATTATGATTAGGTAAATTATTATCTTTTTCTCATTGCTGGGAGAGGGTAACAGTGCTTTACAGCTTTCTACATCATGAACAGACTAACTTTTTCTTTATGCTCAGATGCAAATTTAGAAAAATATTGTTTATTTATTTCTCAAACACAAATAAAACTGAATATGAAATAAAACAAAATAGCTTTGTACATTTCATTTTTTAAAAAAACTAAAAATTTTTTTATCATGATGTTTATTAAATGTCTTTCTGTTTCCGTTTATTTTTTTTTCTTTGGTTTTGGGAATTCTCCCAAATAAGATGAAATTATGTTTTATGTGAGTTCAGAAATTTAAAATATGTCTTTCTTTTTTCTTTTGTTTACAAATAAAGATTCTAGAATAAGAAAGCATGATGTCATTTTAATCATTTAAATGAATGTGAACATTACTAACAAATCAGATTGGCCCCATTATAATTTTTGTGGGTAATACCTGTGTACTTATGATCAGAGAAATAATTAATTGTATTATTTCTAAAGTTTCTCTAGATTAGCAGGTTTATAAGTGAAAAATAAAACAAAACAAAACCATAAAGTTCTTTCAGGGATAATGTTTTCTCTAGATACCTCTAGTCCAATATATTCCTTCTAAGACTCTAGCTGTAATTTGGGGCCTGAATGTTAGTATTTCCACATGAGCCTATCTTGGCCTTGACTACTGGTCACATTGTTCTTTGCCTGTCTGCATTTGTACTGCATTACCATTTCTGGGTATAACTTAATAAGTTGAAAGGAAGGTATCACAGAGACATTTGTAAACCCATGCTTATAGCATTTTTTTTCACAATAGCCACGAGGTTAAAGCAACCAAAGTGGTCCCCATGGATGAGTGGATAAACAAATTGTGGTATGTCAATACAGTGGTATATTATTCAGCCTTAAAAATGGAGGAAAAAATCTGATACATGCTACAACATGAATGAACCTTGGGGACATTATGTTAAGTGAAAAAAGTTGCGCACCAAAGTACAAGTATTGTATGATTTCACCTGTATGTGGTATCAAGAGTAGTCAAATACAAAGTAATGGAAAGTAGAATGGTGAGTGCCACAGGGCCTGCGGTAGAGGGAAGGCGAATGGGAGTTTGTTTAATGGGTAGAGGTTTCGTTTTGCAAAATGAAAATGTTTTAAAGATTGGCTGTACAATCATGTGAACATATTTTGTACTAGCAAATTATACATTTAAATATGGTTAAGATGGTTGCCAGATGCTGGAGAGGAGAGGGGGGTTGTTAATGGAAGGGATTCATCAATGGATACATACAGTTGAACAGAAAGAATAAATTTTGGTGTTCTATAGGGTGACTATAGCAAATAACAATGTGGTATACATTTCAAGACAGCTGGAAGAGAAGATTTTGAATGTTGTCACCACAAATATATGATACATGTTTAAAGTGATGATATGGAGATTACCTCGATTTGATTATTACACTATGTATACACATATTGAAATATCACATTACATTGTAGGCCATAAGTATATACAATTATTATACGTCAATTACAAATAAACTTTTAGCAAATAAAAACATGCCCCCAAAAAAGAAACTTTGTTTGATGTATATATTACTACAATCTTAAAAGGAAATAAATTAAAAAATTGTACCTCCTGATTAACTACAAATGTCCCTGAAGCATTTTATGTTTTCCAGAATGTCTGAAAATAAAAGTTAGAAAGGTGGGATGGGATAGAAAGATGAAAATAATAACTAAGGAATCCTGCAATTTCTCCTTTACTCTTAGGATTTTTAACTCCGATGGTGACTGGGAAATTAATCTACTAAATGAGTAGAGAGAAGACTAAATTGTTCACAAGTTCTATCTACCTCATGCGAAACTAATGTGATTTTGTATCATTTTTCTCTTGCTGCTATAGATATAAATCTAGCAACTTAAAACAACAAAAGCATAGTAGCCACTGTTGAAGGCCAGAGATCTGGGTCTAGAGAGAACCAGTTAGTTCTTCTGCTTAGAGTCTTGTAAGGCCAAAATCAAGGTGTCTACTGGGTTTCTATTCCTGTCTGGAGGCTTCAGGGGAGAATTCATTTCTTGATCATTAGATTACGGAAACAATTACCTTCATTGTGTTTGTAGGAATGACATCCTCGTTTCTGTTCTGTTACCTAAGCATCATTTTCATCCTCTGGAGATACCCACATACTTTATCTCACTATTGCTTTCCTTCATTTTCACAGTCAGTAACAGCAGGTTGATGAGGTCCCTCTCCTGTTTCCAATCATTCCTGCCTTTTCTGTTGTCCAGTTTCTCTCTGATCTTTTTCCTTCCACATCAATTGTTAAAAAACCATGTGATTACATTGGGTTAACCATCTAATCCAGGATAATCTTCCTGTTTAAGGTCTGTAGCCTCAATGCCTTCTGCAAAATCTTTTTTTAATATACACCATACCACATTCACAATTTTCAGAGATTTGTGTGAGGGCATCTTTGGGGGAGCTTTATTCTTCCCACCCAGCATAGCAACACATCATGTTTCCAAAATTGGTTCATAAAGGGTGCGAGGTACAAACACATAGAGACAATTTTGCATACTTGAGATCATACTCTATACATAATTTTATATCATACTTTAAAAATTGTCTATTATAAGCATTTCCCTGTATCATAAATTTTAAAAACATTTTAAATTACTAAATAACCTTATAGCCATTGATGATTCTATAATTTATGTATCTATTACCTAATGGTGAGGCATTTTAACTTATGATTATTATTTTTCTAAGATGATTAATAAGCAAAGATATTTTCATGCACAAACCTTTGATTCTAACTTTGGGTATTTCCTTAAAGTAAAATCCTATAAGTAAAATTACTGTCAAATAATTTTATGATTTGGAAGAAGTTGTCAATAACTTTCCTAAAGGACCTGCTGATTTATTTCCCCTCAAAGAGACCAAAACTGTCTACTTAACTTCACCTTCAAAGCATCTTGGATTAACATTAAGTGTCTGCCCATTTAACATGTCAAGCAAATCTCACTATTTTGTTAATATTTATTCTATTACTAGTTCTACAGCATCTATTTCATATGATCACTGGGTATTGGAGGTTTTGTTTTCTACTTTCATGCACTCTAATTACTTTTCTCCCTTTCTTTTGATTTCATTAAAGAAGTCATTTATGGTGAGTGTGTTCTTCTCATGCCTCTTGACCCTTGATTGTCCGTTGGTTGCATTTTCTCTCTTTTTGTATCATCTTGATTTTCATCTCATTGTACAAACATACACAAACCTCCAAATGCCCCCCAAAAGTTTCTCTTGGCTTTGCCAATATGATCCCTCTCTTAAGCTCTCTGGCCTTGAATTTCCAATGACTGTAGCATTTACTAAAGGGGTATAGTTCTAGACACTATGCTAAGATTTTTTTTACATGACTAGTCTCACTTAATACCCACCTCAAACCTATGAAACAGAAACTATTGATTTTTCAATTTCATAGATGAAAAAGAACTGTTGCCCATCATTGTGAGTGAGGACAGGTGTAAGATGGCTGTATCAAGTATCATCTGGGTCCAGTCCCAACGTGGAGGTCCTGCCTTGTCTTGAAGTTCTCATGGTGTGCTTGGACTCATCTCAGTCATACAGGAGCATTATTTGGTCCTCTTCTTTACCTGGTTGGTAAATGCAAGGTCTCTGGGGCCTATCCTAGGCCCCTCCGCCTAGGACCCACATGTGCTCATCTCTACTCACGCATTTTATGCCAAAGAAGCATGAGGAACTTCATGTAGGACTGCTTCTGTGTTCAGATTTCCAAACCACAGAGGGTGCCAAAAACACATACACATTTTAAGATATGTTATCTATGTATTACTTTTCAAAGTTGAATTACAGTAGCAAGGTGTGGTATGAAGTCCACTCAGCCCTGCTTTTACCATTTTCTTTGTGTGTCCTGCATGTCACATGATGATCCTAGCATTCATTTATACCATCTTTTGATCAAATGTCATACTTAAATTGTATATACTTTTTTTGGGAGAACTCATCACCCAAGCACCATCAGTGTAGAACACCATATATCATCACTTGCTTTTCTCTCAGGCTCTCTCTTACCTGCCCCCCAGCACATGAAGGCTTTGTTCCTGGTGAATAGGAGAAACTCTCATAAATAATGCCACTTAATTTGCCTACTATTTAGATCAAAATCTAAAATCTTTTTTTTTTTTTTTTTGAGTTGGAGTCTCACTCAGTCACCCAGACTGAAGTGCAGTGGCCACTCCTGGCCACCACAGCCTCTACCTGCTGGGTTCCGGCGATCCTTCCGCCTCAGCCTTCCAAGTAGCTGGAACTACAGGCGCATGCTACCTAGTTTTTTATTTATTGTAGAGATGAGGTCTCGCCAAGTTGCCCAGGTGGGTCACTAACCCGTGGGCTCAGGCAATCCACTCACCTCACCTCCCAAGGCATGGGATTACAGGCTGAGCCACCGAGCCCGGCTCAAAATCTAAAATCTTATGTTCAAGAGAAACAGAACCTTATCTCTCAAAAAATACCTCAAAAGCATTAGTTCTTTACTGAGTTTCAAAATTCTATTACAGATCTCAAAAGCTGACCATAAAATAGTTTGCTTCTTATGTGCATCTTTTACTTAAGTATTGTCATTTAGTCAATAAGCGAGAAATGCCTTAGCTGCTTGATTATGGACACAAATACAAGAAAAAGTGGAGAAATAAAGACCTTGTTTATTGTTTCATATTATCCTAACACAGGTGGTATTTCCAGATACAATATTCCATATCACAAACATGGATGTTCTGAGTCTGTGCAGGGATTGACTGATTTCAGTGCGGCTTCCCCAGGGCAGTAGATGTTGTGGTTAATAGAAGAATCATCCTATACAGAGAAAACCTAGATTGCTCCCAGAAAGAAGATATATAATTAAACAAGCCTCTTCCATCCCTAGCATAATATTCATTTAAATATTTACTTTGAGTAAATACATTTTAATGAATTTTAAGTTAAAATTAAATCAACTCATTAAACCACATTTAAGAGATCAGAAATGTAAAATCAGTGCTGGGAGCAACTTGATAATTTCTGAGTCTGACTGCCTTGAACCCAGGGGGAAATTGGCCCTGCAACAGACAGTTCTATATAGTGTACAAATCATTTTCACATCTATTAACTTGGTGAGCAAAGCAGGGGTGAGCATGCCCAGGTGAGGAAGGTGAGACTCAGAGAAGTCAGCAACTGTGAGGATACTCACTCAGCAAGTACCAGAAAGCAGAGGTGATGAAGAAGGAATTCTGTCCAGCCTCATTGCCCCATTATAGGAGATTAGCCTAGCGGGATGGTCAAGGTCTATTTGTCAAAACCTCCCAGCTTGGTCTATTTCCTGCTCTTTCAGCTCTATTCTGAACCTTAAAATATTGCTCCTCCCCAAGGCAGGCATCCTTATCTTCTGACTTCCAACTGGAATTCACCAATGGGAGGCACCAACCAGATTCAGGAGGGCAGAAGGAGAGAAAGGTCAGGGCATTTCTTCCCTGTCCCTTCTCTGGTTTGGTGCCAGGTCTTTGACAGTTGTGCTACTCCAGGATTACAGCTTTCAGACCACCCCTTCTTCTAGGGTTTCAACTCTGCCTTCTTGTGACTCTGTCCCTTCCTTTTCCCTTTTCAGACCTAGAGGCCATGATGGCATGCTCCTGTTCCCAAGCTCTGGGAGGTTTTCCACTTCTGAGGTATTTCCTTAACACTGCCCACACATGTGTAAATAGTCCTTTTATGGACGTGTCCTTGGTTGGAGTATCTGGATGGATGCTGTTTCTTATTGCTCACCTGAGCAGGTCTGGTCCTGATTACCCAGTGGTCCCCAGGCGGTGGCGGGCCCAGAAAACCAGTCAAGCATCTCTACTTTTGCTCAGCTTGGTGAAGAAACCTCCAAGCAGGAGTTGAGAGACTAGGGTCTGAGGTCTTGCACCTTTTTCTAGTCTTTTTTCTAGATCAGTCAACCATTGTTCTATGGTTCCAAGGATATTCTGTAGTCCACACTCCCTATGAGGAATTAATAGGAAGTCAGTTTCAAAACGCAATTTAAAAAAAGGATTGAATAATTATTTTCAAATTTTTGAATTATTGAAAGTTATCTCTTCTTGTTATTTTCATACTATGAGTTCTTAATATGTAAATGTATATTCTAAAAAGGAAGAGTGTCTAATAATTCTATTCCCAGATATGCAAACGATTTCGAGTTGATATATGTTCTTTTAGAGTTTGCTAAGATACACATGTGTGTTATGGGAGGAGGCAGATATACTCATATTTCTAAATGAAAATCAAATCATACTTCACATATTTTTCTGTAATTTGCTTTTACTAGACAGCTTTTTATACTGGAGCATGAAAGGACACCTCTTTATTTGAAAGGCAATATTGTATTCTATTTGACAGCTATGCCATAGTTCAATTTACTGATCTTCTGGTGATAGATGTCTGTGTGGTTCCATTCCCCCCCCCCCCAATTTTACAAAAATAGTGCTCCAAGAAGCATAAATATGCATATGCATCTTTCTATATATCTTTTTAAGCTTCTGTGCAAATATTTCTATGGGATACATTTCTGGAGATATAGTTTTGGGATCAAAAAACATAACATTTTTATTTTTAAGAAATCAGACTATGGTGGCCTCCAAATAATCACTTATACTTTCACCAGTCCCTAAGAAAGTTCTCTTTCTCATCCATTTGACAGCATGGAACACTTTTTTTTTTTTCTTTAATTTTGAGCACTGAATTACATTTTGTTTTTGGAGGGGTTTTTCTCTATGAAAGGTTTTATGTATTATATAGTCAAGTCTTCTAATATTCTACTGATGACCTCTGGATGCAGTGCCCCATTTAGAAAGACCTTGTTAACTTCAAGTTTCTTTCTTTTAAACTGAGTTACATGCCTAGTTTTCAAATCTTTGATCCGAGTTTCATTTTAGAGGAAAGAATAAAGTAATGAGACAACTTTTTAAAAATCCCTCTTTCAAATATACAGTCAAGAATGGAAAGATAATTTGCTCACACCTTATGGGTCAAACCAACTGGGAAGAAAAGCCAATGCCCCTCTCCTCCACCCATATCCCCCAGTTTCTTCTCTGGCTCCTGGCCACAGCCCCAGTGGGCTTCCCACTGTGCCTCTTCAAACGTGCCCACTTGTTCTTCCTCGACTTTTCCTCCCCAGAGACACTAATCGCTCCCTGACTTCAGGCATCTACTTGAAGATCACTCCTCAGTGAGACTTCACTGACCAGCCTGTTTCAAAGAGAATTCCCCTTCCTCCAACTGGAGTCCCCATCTCATCTGTCTTCCACAGCACTTGCTATTTGCTCTTGTACCATGTACTTTATAATTTATCTTCTTTACTGCCTGTGTCTGCCTATCTCCTTAGCCACAGGTGGGCCAGTCTCTTTCTATCTTCCAGATATTAGAATCAGGATTAAGACTCAGCCAGTGGGTCTCTGCTCCTGACAACAACTGAAGGACATGTCATCAGGGAGCTCTGCAGACCCTGCCTCTACCATACGCCAGTGAGGCAGCAAAGACCAGGGCCCATGGAGAGCTGCCTGCCTGCCTGGTGTCTCTTACAACATACACATCTATGGGTCGAGCCCCTTGTCCTGGCTTTTGTGACTTTTAATTCTCTCTCTCTCTCTCTCTTTCTCTCTCTCTCTCTCTATATATATACATATATATGTGTGTGTGTGTGTGTGTGTGTATAAAATATATATCCTATGTATATTTATATATCCTATATGTATTTATATATTCTATATATTTATATATCCTAAATATTTACATATCCTATATATATTTATATGTCTATATCATATTTTTTTGAGCAGTACTGAAATTTTTATGGAAAGTTCTAGCCAATCCACCCATTAAAATGTCTGGAAGTTCAGTCTAATTCTAATCTTTTCATAAACTAAGAAGAAAATGATTTATTTCACCTTAAGCACAGACAGCTTTCTCTGCAGGAGTTTGTTTCCAAACACTGCCCCCCTCAGTTGGAAAAAAACTGAGGGAGGCTGTTCATGAGAGTCACCTGGATGACTAAATCATTTCTCAGGGAGGACTTTGCCATCACTATTTCTCCAGAACCTTCACTTCCAATGTGTAACTTCACAAACTAGATGAACACAGGAAAGCCCCAACAATCTCAGATCACCGAGGCTGAGGGCACAAGAACATCCTATTACCCAGCTCTGTGGGTGAGGAGATAGCTGAGGTCTCCGAGATCTTCCCACCACATAAAATGGGACCACTGATCACTGCTTATGCTGCCGTTGTCAAGACAACAACTGAGAAATGTGCTTCCTTATATATCCTCTGCCCTAGAACTTGGCCTTTGGGGCTGCAGAGCACTACAGGGCAGTATTCAGTGAAATCCTTGACAGTTCCACTATTTTAAGAGAAATTATCTCTATTTAATTCACAAAACACCCAGTGACCAAATTAAAGGAGGAAGTCATTTGAAGAGCTTGATTTACTTCCTGATTAACTCAGATGTGAGCATCATTGAACTAGTCATGACCATGCCAAACAAAAGATCACACAAACTATTTTTAAAATAAACTTTCTTTTGGAAATTATCAAAATGGCCTGATGAATAACTCACACTATAACGTATACCACTTGGTGCTTTGGAATGCATATAGTTGGGTTTTTGTCAAAGAATAAATAGTGGAATATATTATTCAAATTATTATTCACATTTACATGTTATTTATATTACTGTAATGGATTTTTGCATATTTTAAACTAAAAAAAGACAAGAGCAATGGAACTACCAAGGTTTAGACCAGTGGTTCCCAGATTTACTTGCTTCAGGGTCACCTGGGGAGTTTCTTAAAGCTGGTCACTGTGCTCTAACCCCCAGAGTTTCTGATGGGGTAGGTCTGAGGTGGGACCTGATAATTTATATTTCTTACATCGTCTTTTCTATTTGATTCTGATGTTAGTGTTCTGGGGACTGTATTTTGGGAATTATACACTTAGAATAATCAAGATGTATCTGTGGGTCACATGGGGAGGAATGTAAGGTCTACATAAAATTGGTATTTTTTAACAAAACAAATCATGGTGGAAAAGGGAGTTTTGGTAAAGGACTAAGCAGAAAACTGTCAGGTTTTCCTTCCTTGTCTGTACCCTTGGAATCATGGGGGTTGTTATCCCAGCCTCCAGTTTAATCCCTTTTGATTCAGATGATGTAATCAACAACTTTCTTCAAGGTTCCTTCTATACCCAGCACCAGAAGCATCTTTCTGAATATGCAAGTAGTTATTTGGAGACTTTTCATGTAGATGAGATTGTCTGTCCATAACTAAACAGCGCTTTTTGCATGCTGTGCTTTTGAGTTTCTCTGTTTTTTAAAGTGTTTTTGCTTATCCTGAACTTAAAACTATGATGGAACCAACGTAAAAGAAAGGTTTAGATATAGGAACAGTCTCAGAGTTAGGAGAGGGCTGGTGTTCCTCTCCTTCCCCTACCTCTCTCTCTCTCTCTCTCTCTCTCTCTCACACACACACACACACACACACACACACACACACACAGGAGCTGAGGCTGACTCTGCCGGTGGAAATAAACAGGCTTGCCAGAGGAAGTGCTGAGCAGGCAAAATACAACAGGTGTTCACAGCTGGGTCTAATTTTTCTCCTTTTTACAGAATTCTTCCCCCTTATTCCTGTATTTGAGTAGAGCTGTTGATTAACTCTAAACTGAAACTTGGGCCCTTACTGGAGTTTGATTATTTGTGAGTCAATTCCACTCTGCCTTCCTTTGGGTATCTCCATCACAAGAGCAGTAGCAGGAATTCTAGTATATGAAGAGAAGGTTAAGGACAGCAGCATTGCCTGTGGATGACAGGTTCAAATAACCCTCTACCTCACCATGGACTCTGGTCCAGGTGAGGCTGTTCTCCCTCTGTCCATTCATCTCCAAGCCCACCTTCAATCCCGTGGTTCTCATGAGCCAGGACTGTGTAAAACAGGTTAGTTCGTTGCCAACTCCAGGCTTTGCCAACAGGAAGCACTAGAGGGAGATGAGAAGGCAGAGGGAGAAGGAACTTGTTCCTGCCTGGGTTCCTGTTCCACCAGCAAGACCCTAACAATGGCTGTTCATCCTGACAGCAGCAGTTGGTTCCAGTTTCCTTTGTTTATTTTCTTCCTTTTTAGTGAGGTACCATCGATATGCAAAAAAATTGCACTATTTTATGTATGCATTTTGATGATTTTGGATGTACACATATCATCAACACAATCAGAATAATAAACCTACCCATCATCTTTAAAAGTTTCCTGTGTCCCTTTGCTCTGTCTTTTAATTATTTGTAAAAAACAATTACCATTACATTGGCCCTCTTAGCAAGTTTTTACCTTCACAACATTGTATTGTTATCAATGGGCACTGCGTTATACAGAGATTTCTAGAACTCATTATTCACAACAGCCAAGATATAGAAAAACTCAGGGGTCCTATGGTTCATTTTTGTTTTTGTTCATTTTTTCTTCCCACATGATCTGAACCAGTCTCACCTCCCCTTCACAGATAACAGCAACAGACAAGGAATCTTAGATTCAAGTCTGTGAAAATTTTTCTCCAAGTTTCAAGTTCTACCAAACCCAACCTATTCCATTTGTTTTTCCCTGTCCCTAAGAAACTTTTTCTGGCATTCAATAGAACTATTATCTCAGTGACCCCTGTGTCTATTCAGTCCATCAATAGCTATTTAACCAGCTGTATGTATTGATCTCTATTTGTTAAAGTAACTGCCATGGCTTCATTTTTCCTGATTGGATCCTAACTTATAAACTCTCTTAGCCACCACTCACTCACAATCCCAGGGATAGTATCACCCCACTTTGAAATGATCTCTCTTCACTGTGCTGAGCCAAAACTGTGCTTCTCTGTGTTAGTCTGGAAGCAGAACCAAGCTAATTATGTTGCCTTTTTTTTTCCCTTCCAAATCTAATCTTCTCTTTCATAAAGACACCATTTCTCATAGGACTTGGTATCAAATGACCTGACTCAGGTGAATCAAAGCTAAAGACACTCTAGAATATGCAAATTTGTTCTCAAAGGCATTCAGCCATCTGGTTGCTCTCTGTTGCTTATTAGCAGCCTCTGAGCCATAACTTTTGTCCAGTAATAACAGCTTGCTAGGAAAGACATGTCTTCCTTACTCTAGGACTGTGGGTTTTGAGACGCCTCTTCTATTTTGTTACATGGAAGAGTATTGAATCAGGCCTGATCAACTGGGGCCTCAGTTCCTCTGATCTCAGTGACTAGTTCATGGATGCTAATTCCAGAGCTAACTAGATCCCATGAGTAATGATGGTTTCCTCTTTGGGAGTGCTGTAAGAGAGGCATGATCTTACGGACCTGGAGTCAAGTAGGATGCAAAGTTGGAGATATTGTACCTATTGCTCCTTCAAGAGTGAGAGTCTATGCAAGAATTAAGTTAGCATGGAGGAAACAATGAAAAGCAAAAAAGTAAAAAAAAAAAAAAGTAACCCCATTGTGGAGACATTAAAGGAATCCCTCGTTCAATCCATACCTGAAGTACTTTCCTTCCTGGATATTTCAGTTATGAGAACCAGCAATAAACTTCATTTTTTACTAATTTGGGATGGGGATTTGATCCCTTTCCACTGAAAGAGTCCCTCCCTGTTTTCCCACTTCCTTAAAAGGGCTTATGTATTTCCAAGATGAACAAACAGAGCTTGTTGTTTCTATTGTGCTAGATCAGCAGCCAGCCTGGTCTCCAGGTAATTTTGACTTTTTTCCTGTCATGCACTGGCCCACAATATCACTTGGGTTTGCATTTGACAGCAGTGAACTCCTCTAGGCCATCAGTTGTTGGGAGCCAACCTTGAAGGACCACCAGATTGACAGGGTCCTGGCGGCCCCAGGCCACAGGGCGAGTCCGGGAAGCTGAGGCCCTGTTGCCTTTGCTGTTACAGCTAAAGAATTCCATGCAGTTGTGAAAAAAGAAAACAGCACGTTTATGCAAAGTATTTTCAGCTACTGGAAACTCATTGTCCATCTTTCCACTTCCCACTACGTTGTCTGACCTGAACCTTTTGCCCATGTGATGACTCTGAGGCATGTTTAAAGGGCTTTCTTTCTTTGGGTTACAAATCTTGTTTTTAGGCTTAGAATTTGTGACTAATACCTGGCAAAAAGAAGTTTCTGATTCTGTTAAAGCAAAGAATTGTTTTGAACATTTTTACTTATTATTTGTAGTTGTAGTTATGGTGTTTGGACATAAGGTTGTATAGGTTTATAATCGTAGGCATAAGATTTAAGTGTAGTGGAAGTTTATATTAAGGCATATGAAGGTGATTTATAAGTTTGTTTCTTAGGGTTTGGATATATATTTAAAAGGTTTTAGTATATAAAAATTGAAGGATTTAGATGTAGAATTTAAGTGAGTAAAACAGATTTTATCTAACAACTGAAACTACCTTTAGGCCTGAAAAACATCACTGAGAAGCTTCTTCTAAGCTGTTTTTTCCTTAGAAATAAGATGCTCCAAATAGGAAGACAATGAAGGAATTCAAACAAGAGGAAACTACTGAAAGGGCTTGAAAGACCAGAAAGTTTTCAAGAAGAAACTCCCTGTCCATGAGAAAAGAAACATCTGCCAGGTGCTTTGGGAAGGGTCCCCAGGTACACATTCTTCCTCTAGGTGGAAATATTCTACATATGAACTGCTTCAACACCCTGGGCCAGAAACTGTTGTTCTGGCCCCCAGAGACCTTATTATGAAATAACCTGTTTCCCTGGATAATTTGAATAAGCAAGTTAAGTTTGTAAAGAGTTAAATTTGTTAGAAAGATCATAATATGTATTAGTTTGGGATATGAGTTCTGTTTTAAAGTTGTCTAATGAGAAGCTTTATAGTTTTGTAATTTTGAGATTTTATATTGGCGGGTTGCAGGGACTGTTTTTTACAGGGTAACATCATTATGTTGGGATTATGTTGTTTTGGGTGTAAATAGTCTCCTCCCCTAGAACATTGTCCAAGCACAGAAGAGAATATGTAAACTTAAGCATCGTTTTAACGACACAAAAAGAAACCATGTAATTTGTTTTTGTAAGTGACTTGTTTTGTAATGATGATTTTAACTTGCTCCGTGGCAGCAACTTGCAGGGATTATTTCCCTTGTAGAGAGAAGTATAAGCTCGCAACTACCCACAGTAAAATGGCATCTGCACCCTTTTAACAGGTGTCCAAGTCTTTCTCTCTCTTTTTTTCTTCCCCTCAAACGCCTATGCCATCTCTACCTTTGGGCTACCCCTTAGACTTTGCTGGAGCAGGACTCTGCAATTTTTCATTTGCAAGGTTCTGAGATTGAATCTTAGATTTTTTTTCGGTCTCAAACATTCTATATAATTACATCCTGGTTATAAATTGATACCAATTATAGATATTAGATATTAATACTTCTAACCCCAAATTTTTCTAAACTTTTCCTGTAACTCTTGCAATGGGGACTGGATCAAGATTATTTGTCCAGATGAAGTTCTATCTGAAGAGCATAGCCATTGTTAAGTACTTAAATCAAGTAGTCGTTATACTAAAACTTTTTCTGAAATAAGGCCATTTCTTCATCAGAAAAAATCCCATTGGCAAGTGACAGGACTTTTACCTCTAAAACCAAGGGTCCCACACCCATTGGCCATTTGTATGTTGTCTTTGTTGAAATGTCTGTTCAAGGACTTAGCTTATTTTTCAATCAATTTTATTTATTTATTGACTACTAATTGTAGGAATTTCTTATATAATTTGGAGATTAACCTCTTATTAGATACAGATGCTTCTAGACAAATAAGGAGTTGTGCATCCTGAATAACCCATCATAAGTTGAAATACCCTAAGTCAAAAATGCATTTAATTACCAAACCTACTGAACATCACAGCTTAGCCTATCCTACCTTAAATGTTCTCTAAGCACTTACGTTAGCCTACAAT
>CAUYQG010194824.1:0-15548 GCA_963574415.1 Tarsius wallacei
ATTTTAAATAAATTTTTTTTTTTTTTTTGGATTGGAGTGTCACTCTGTCGCCCAGACTGGAGTGCAGTGGCCGCTCCCGGCCACCGCAGCCTCAACCTGCTGGGCTCCGGCAATCCTTCCACCTCAGCCTTCCAAGTAGCTAGAACTACAGGTGCACGCTACCACACCCGGCTATTTTTTTTTTATTTATTGTAGAGATGAGGTCTCACCAAGTTGCCCAGGCGGGTCTCAGGCAATCCACTCACCTCAGCCTCCCAAAGCGCAGGATTGCAGGCTGAGCCACCGAGCCCGGCTGTTATTTTTTAATAATGAAGCCTTCTTCAAGAAAAACATATATGACTTATAAACTGGTGATTTTCATTTTAATCACAGATTAGAATCATAAATGGCATAATGTAACATTTTTAAATTAAAACAAAATGTCTATTAATAATTACACGGTATCAGTCGCTTCCTTTTTATGAACTTAATCATATATAAGTTGTTTGATGTTCTTTCTGGAGAAAGAGAGGAAATACTCAACAAAAACATTTCAGTAGTACTAATTTTTAATTTCTATTGAGTGAATCAAATCTATTTTCATTATAAAGGAGAAAGCAAACAATATTATGTTTCTTTTGTACCAAGAATTACTAGAAACTTGTATATAAATCATTTGTGACCTGTTGTATTTGTAGCTTTATTTGTATGTTAGTATGTCAGATTCTGAGGTCAGATCATCGAAGGCCCTTTATACAAGCCTAAGGGGATTATAACTTATGCCATAGACAAAGAAACCCCATTTTTATGCAAAGTGAATAACATTTATGCTGCTAAATTACATTGTGTTAAGGGTAAACATATTAATCTCTTTTGTGTTTTCTTTATTATTATAAAGAAAACACTCTGTGGTGCTCTTCTGGATAAAATTTCAATAAGTTGTTATTGAACATGGTTCTGATTTGCATAATAGAACTATCTTGGGTGAAAAAATTAAATTCATCCATATTTTTAATGTAAGTTACTTCAAACTCACTACTGTGTTTTTGTAGCTTCCTTTGGCAATTTGAGAGTTTGGGTTTTTTAAAAATATAGTTTAGAAACTTAAAACATCCTCCTTCTGGGTTAATTGATTGGATGTTCCCATGACTTAGAATGAATCTTATGTTGTTAGCCATGTAAATGTTAATATCATTAGTTTCATTAGCCTACACAAACTTTTAAGGCATCTAAATATTGCAGAATATATTTGAGATATGTATTTTCTTATCTGAAGCCAGTAATTCAATACTATATAACATATTTTGCATGATTTTAATGCATGTTTCCATATAAAGACCCTGTTTTTGTTTTTTTCATTTATAATTGGAGGAGAAATAAATTTGGAGTGTGTTCAAACAGCATCGCCTGAAGAGGCTTTTGGAAGCAGCAGGAAAACACTCTGCCTAACCCCAATTAGTCTTGCTTTCCATATTTAGGGCAGTTCTGTTTTTCAACAAACCCACTAAATATGGTGATAATGAAAATTAATATGGTTAGAAAGCAATTCAATAGCAAATGTTTATTGCTCATAATTGTTGTTTCCTGTCATAATTTTCATAGAACCTGTCAGCTCAGAAAAAAAGGTCCAAGGAGTGTATGAGCCAGAAAGCAGCCAAGTGCACCTGAATCATATAACAGATATCTTCCTGCAAAGCAATGTGGAAGTCATTTTTTAGCAAATTGAATTATATTTATATTGCACTTTGTGAGTTCACTACTTCTCAGAAAAAGTAAAACCTGATTATGAAACCAAATAATTGAATTCATATATAAGCCCATAGATAAAGACTATTCTCTTTCAAAAATGTTCTTGTGGACTTATCAAGAATTTGAAAATGCTGAATCACAGGAAAAAATGCCGGAACCTCATTTTTATCATCTTTTCTCATCCCATTTTAATTACAATAATATTTTTCTGTCTTTTTTATTCAAAACTACCACAAATTATAATTTGAGTTGTATTTGTCTAGGAGTATAATATTTGTCTAGAATGTGCAAACTAGACATTCTATAGGGGGATGCAAAGTGAGTCAAACACAGATCTTTCCTCCAGAGAATGTATAGTATAAAAGTATAGATGGGCCAGGTTTATGGACTCTCCTCTTTATCTAGTCTTACATCTCACACTAGGGTTAATGCTTGTGGTAACAACAAGTGATAGAAAAAAATGGCCAAGGGAGCAGGAGATAGCATTTGCCTAGGACCCTCCAAAATCTACCACACCAAGAGGAAAAATGACTCTAACAACTCCTAACTTAGGGTTTCCATACATGCAGCTAAAATCTAAGCTCCACGGAGTGAAGTCTTATCTAATTTTTTACCACCGAATTCCTTGATGAGTACCTGGCATACAGATGTTTGTCAAATGACTGAGCACATTAGTTACTCCCAGTTAAGACAGGCAAAAATCACATTAGAAACCGTGTCTAAAAGCATACTTATGATAGAATCAACAGACATGCAACATTAAAATTGTTACCAAATTATATGATAAGGATCCTATTTATTTACATCAAGTCCATCACTTCGCAATCTCAACTGTTTTCCTTTGCTACCAAGGCATGCAAATTCTTCATCCAAACTCCTTCCATGGACAACTAGCTACCTTGCATTTTAACTTGAGGAGCGTATGGTTCTTCCCCTTATAATACTGTTTAAAACTGCACCATGTGCAGTTCAACATCTGCAAACATTTTGCTCCATCCAGTGAAATTCCAACTGTGTTTTAAGCTTTTCTGACCACAAGAAAACAACCTCACCTCCTTAACTCATATATCGCCCAATGTCTTCTCATAGTCTTAGAACATTCTATTGCTGCTAAAGTCACCTTAGTTAGTTACCTCATCCAAGGTAACATATTTAGTATATTATCAATTCTATTCAGCATTTATACCAACCATTGTAAGATAAGATAGAAAGCAATGGGTAGATTAAAAGAGTATTGGATGCAATGCTATGGAAGGTTCAAAGTTGAAGGAATATTCAAGTGGGCCTTAAGTAAAGGAGGATGTTTATACCTAGAATTTGAGGGGAAAATGTTCCAGACAGATAAAACAGTGTAAACACGAGTAGAGCAACAAAAGAAAGTGTGGTTCAACCTTACTAGTAGATATGTATGTCTGGAAGCACTAAAAAATAGAATCTTGGAGAGCCTGGTTTACTTGATAATAGTCCGGTAGTTACTGAAGGTTTGGGACCAAAGAGTTCAGATGATTACAATTGAGTAAAATTGGCATGACAGCAATGACAGCTAGTAGACACTATAAGAAGGGAGGCAAGTAAAAAAGAAACTGTTACATTTGAATTAAAATGTAAGGAGAACTTGAACAGAGGTAGTGGTAGCAGGAGAGGTGCAAGACTTGATGTAAGCAAGAGTGTCAGAAACTAGCAACTGGCTTGGGAAGAGATGGGTAGATAATGACGCTGAGTTTCTAAGTTTGGAAGAGCTAGTGCTATGAGTAAAACTGGAAGAGAGCAGATTTGGAAAAGACAGATAATTAGGTGACCCAGGACAGAGCCTTGGAAACCATGCACATTTTGGAATGGTTGTAAGAACAGTCCACAAATGAGCTATCAGGTGGGTAAGAAGACAGTCAAAGTACAGAACAGAGTGGAGAAGGGCAAGGAGAGAGAAAATTTTAATAAAAATGAGTGCTTAATGTTATAGAAATTTCTATTCATAGAGCACTGATGAAGGATTCGCTAACAAGGCATAACAACCTTTGAGAAAAATCGGATTCAATAAAATGCAGAACCAGCTTGGTGAATTTCAAGGAATTAATGATTGTGTATAAAAGGCTAAGAAATAGTAAAATATGTGACACCCTGTAACTTAAGCAGTTTGTGAATAGATAAATTATATTATTTATATCTAATTTTCATAAGTAACAAGTAATAAACAGGACATTTAAAATATTTTCTTTTGCACACCAGGATATAATGCTGCAACAAAGTCAGGTGCCATAGCTAAAAGCAAGATTCAACTATGAAGTACATTTGATATAAAAATAAAAATGCTCGATGTTTGTAAGAGAAGTTTTTAGGACAAAATTTTGAGGATAATGTTTTCGTAGAAAACTATCTTGTGGACCTCATTCCTCACCCTCTCCCACCCACTGCATCTGGCAATGTGTTTGGGGATAGCCGCAACTGGGTCACTTGGAAGGTAACACCATGGACCATGGACCCATAGACCCATACATTCATACCTAAGAAGAAGCTAAAACAGTGTGTGTATCACTTGGAAGGTAACACCATGGACCATGGACCCATAGACCCATACATTCATACCTAAGAAGAAGCTAAAACAGTGTGTGTATGTATCTGTGTGTGTGAGAAAGAGAGAGAGAGAGAGAAAGAGAGAGAGAGAGAGAGAGAGACCGAGAGAAAGAGAGAGAAAGAGAGAGAGACAGAGAGAGAGACAGAGACAGAGAGACAGAGACAGACAGAGACAGAGACAGACAGAGACCGAGACTGTGTTTGGGAGTTAACTATACCCCACAAAGAGTAGAGCATGGGATGGCAGGGAGTGTAGTAGTGTTTACAATAAATACAGACCCCTCAGGAAAAAGTGTCACCCTTGAGTATTTTTGTGTTCTACCCAAATGGCTCTTCTGGTTGAGTACCAAAGATGACCCTAACATCCTAACACTCTTCTCAGCTTGACTAAATTTTAGACAGGCTTCTTCTTAACTTTAAGTCCCTGGTCTCCCTATTTTGGGAGCATGTACTTTGAAGACTTTCAATTGTAAATTTTTTCTCTGCTGCCTTTGAAATGTAAATCTTTTTAAGAGCTTCTTGACAGTTTTACAAGCCAGAAATGTCTTTCTCAAGGACCTGGGAGCCATCCCTTGGAAATGTAATCATCAAAGAAGATAGCACCCCTATCTTTCAGCCTCAAGGGAAGAGTAGGAGCCTAACTTCAATGGATGCCTTGCTCCAAGCTGTAAAACTACCTCCAGATACAAAGATATGCAAAAGTTTAATTTGCCGTTGGGTAAAGCCAATTAGCAAACACAGATGGCCTGTGTTCTCCCTCTCACTCCAGCTCTTCAAAATGCTCAATGCTTTAATTCAAGAGTTGAGCTCAGATTGAGTTTTTGGCCTCTCTACCCTATTGCATTAGCTTTGAAAAAAAAAAGTATTTTTTTCCTGTTTAACTTAATCTGTGCAACTTTTCCACTGACACAGGCAAGTCATTGTCAACAGTGAGCGTCTGTGTGGAACACGAAAAATCAGAGCAAAGCCAAAGTAAAAGGGACCAGTGGAAGGCAGGCTACAGCTGCCAATCCTAGGAAGGGCAATTGACAAAGAGTTTGCAAAGATTGCACAAATGCTTATGAGTCAAAGTGGTCCCAAATTTAGCAACTAAAAATACAGAATTCTTAGTTCAGTTTAAGTTTCAAGTAAACAGTAATGTTTTTAGCACAAGTATATCTCATGTGATATTTGAGATATACTAAAATAATCATGTGTTGTTGATCTGAAATTCAGATTTGCCCAAGCATCCTGTGTTTTATCTGGCATCCCTCTCATTGTTAAAATGGAAACAAAATCGGTTGTAAACATCTGCCATTCCTAAAGAGTGAGAAGCCTGCTTACAACAGTATCAGTCGCAGACTCTCACAGTTCTTCTCTACTGTGTACTTCTGTCTTCTTTCCACCCCACCTTGCTTGCTCCCAACTCAAAGCTGGAAGAGCCAAAACAGCAGCCAGCCTGAATGGAAGGTAGTCATGAAAGAAAAAGATAGAAACCAGCCTACTCCTGCCCTTCAAGGAGGATGGCCCCTGTCAGGCCACTCACAGAGGTTGGCTGGTGGAGGGGATAGGAGAGATCTTACCTCAAATGAAAGATTGAAATGTTAATAAGTGTCTTGGCAGGGCATGGTAGCTCAAGCCTGTCATCCCAGCACTTTGGGAGGCCGAGGAAAGAGGACTACCTGAGCTCAGGGGTTCGAGACCAGCCTGGGTAACTTGGTGGGACCTCATCTCCACAATACTTTAAAAAATTAGCCAGGTGTGGTGGCGCACACCTGTAGTTTCAGCTACTTGGAAGGCTGAGGCAAAAGAATTACCTGAGTCCAGCAGGTCAAGGTTGTATGAACATGCCACTGCACTCCAGCCTGGGTGACAGAGTGAGACTCCGACTCAAAAAAATAAAATAAAATAAACCTAAAAATAATAAATAAATAAACATTTTTAAAAAATAAATGTATTGGCTGGCTATTAGTTTCTAAATCACTGTAAGATTTAGAGTAAAGGTGGGATTCATTGAAACTGCCAAATTTTTATCCAGGAGCAGAGAAAACTTCCCTTATTGTGAAAAAGACAAAAAATAAAGTTGCATTTCCAACATCTTATGTATTTTACTTGCTCAATACACCAATTATGTAGAAATACATATAGATATATAACAATAAAATAATTTTAAATATATGTGCGGCAAGATTTTGGGAGGTTAGTCATTAAAATATTAATATTCTATAAAAATAAGTCTAAAACTAATAACTGTGCATATTATAGTAATACTATATATAAAATATCTAAGTATTATTGAAAAGCACTAAATATTAATGAATATTAATAAAGTCCTCTATGTGACAGTTTTCTAATTTTTGTGTGCTATAAATATGTTTAACTTTTTATTGAAGCATAATTACATCAAATAAAATTTATCAATTTTATGTGTATAACTTGATATTTTAAAAACATATAGAATCATTTATATCACATATTTTAAGAATTTAATGAAAACTGTGATTTTATTTATGCAAATACACTATTTTTTATACAATTTCAGAGTATTAACCCTTAAAGTTCATTGTTGGACATCAAATTAAAATTCTTTTTTACTTTATTTTAAAGATGTAGGATACAATTCAGTATTAGGCATATAATTGATCATTATACACATAAAGTTGGGGTCTCCCTTTGGTCCCCACTTTGCCTGGTTTGAGATTAGGAACTCTTATTGATGTTATATATCCTCCTTCTCCCTCCCCTGGCAGTTTCCAGCTTCTGCCAATCCCTTTCTTATAGTATTATGGTAAATGTTCAGGGTCCACTAAGAGTGAGAACATGTGCTACTCAGTTTGTTTCTGTGATAAATCGCTGAGTCAAATTAAAATTCTTACTCAAAGTCTTTTCCTCTGGACTGGTGGCTAATTATTTGAGACAGTGACTATAAATTTATTACACTTCTATATCTAAATTTCTTAATGTTGGACCTAATATTTAAAAATATCAGTGTTACGTTTTTAAATGAATGCTAACTATAAATGCTAGATTCTTATCTACTTGAGTAGCAGTATAATGCTATCAAAACATATTAATCTGGTTTTTTTTTAGATGCAGTTTTATCTTTTCCATCTTTCAATGGGAATTCCTATTTGGAACTGCCTTTTTTTACAACTCTGGACGAGTTGAAGTTTGACCAGGAAGAGAAACATAACAGAACTATTACCATCTATTTGACTATGAAAACAAACGCTTTAAATGGAACTATTCTCTACAGTGAGTAGTAAATGTTTTGACCTCCTATATGTCATGTTTTTTCCTCAAATGTTAACCTATTGAATAAATGAATTATACATTTAAGTTTTGTGGGAAAACTTTTCAAGCCTAGGACATGAAGCATTACCAAAAAGAAATCTTAGTTCTTTGTAGTTTCTCTAGAAGTTTCTTTAATTTATGAGTCATTCAATGGAACGTGACTTCCAAACAGGTTCTGAACCGACAAGACGGAATACAGCAAGCATATGAATTTGATGGCATATGGCTGTAGCAGTAAAACATAAATGCTGCAATGTCTCACAGCATATTTTCATGATATAAATCTCTAAATATGAATTGTATTCAATACTTTATAACTTGGAAAAAGGCATTCCAGAGATTTTTTTTTTTTTTTTTTTTTTAGCAATCAGGAAATTTCCAATCACTCTTTTTAGCAACATCTATTAGTTTGATATAAGCTGGGTTGTTTTTTTTTTAAAGTAGTACTAACAGTGTTTGTTTAAAGAAATGTCTCCACATATAGGATTCTATTGCATTATTTTGCAATATAATCATAAGGATCTCCATACTCAGAATTTATAGGCCTCTTTCTTCACCGCTGAACATCACCAAGGTGTATTACTGGCAGTTTGCAAAATGTGACAATTGTTTTATCTCCCTTAAAATAAAATAACAATAGTTTCAAACCATGTCCTATATTGGAGGCATCACATCTTCAGTACTTTAATAGATTATTTTCTATAAGACAGCTTATTATCTAATGATTGGCTCCTCTACTTTCAAATAGTTTGCTAAATTGATTCATCATTCTGTACTTTCTAAACAAAATGTAAACCTTTTTATTATTTGACTATGAGTAAATTGCCTAAAAGAAGCATTTTGGAATGCTGGATGAAGTTAGAAGTTTCTAACATTAAATTAAAACTAAGAATTTATGTTATGTTTTGGAAAGAAACTAACTTGTCAGAACTAGGCCACCGTTATTTATTCCCCAGGAGCAGAAGGATGTTTAAAGGATGGCTTTAGAATGTCTGATTTATTTATGTTAAAAGAGAGAGAAAGAGAGAAGAAAACAAAAAATGGAAAACTTGCTTTTGTATACAAAATCTAAGAGCTGGTAGACGACCATGAAATTTGGAGGTAATAGTGCATTGCAGGGGAAACAAAACAAAACAAAACACAGAACAAAAGACACAAACGTAATCATTGAAAGCCACAAAGCAAAGTGATTTTCTGGCTTTGCAATTTTTTAAGTTATAGAGAATTGGAAGGTGTTTCCTTGGAGAAAATGTATTTTTACCAACTAAAAACAGTTCATAGTCAAAGCAGCAGCCAACCCCTGGGAATCTTCCTGCTCTGGGCCGGTGCCCTTGGCTCATGTCCACACCGCCAATTGACATGATCTCTTTGAAGGCAGGGAAAGACAGGCCAAGCATATATCCACTCTGCTCAAGTTGGTGCTTTAATTTAAATCCAGTAAAACTCAAGCTGAAGTTAGTGCTGTAGGATTATTTTTGCCTTCCTTAGCCAATGGCCTATCAAAACAATCAATTAGAAAGTATTAGTAAGAAAATAGTGCCATTGTAATGATTCTCAATTTCCGTCCTTGTCTTATATCATTGCTGTTGTCACAGCATAGGATACATCAAAGCAATTTACTCTAGGGAATTGCACAGCCTGTGAAGGGAGAAAATATTTTGTCTGTAAAGGTTTTTGTTGTTGTTGTTGTTCATTTGTAATGTGGTAATTTAATCCTACACTGTTGGGAATACCTCCGCAGAATGTTTCATGGGGTTGCTACTTTCTCTCCTCTTGGAATTTGTCAGCCTCATAAAAGCCTCACAACAGACGAACATAGAGATTTTTTGTGATTCAGTTAGATGCCCTTAGTTTAAAAGGTGTCCCTTAACTTGACTTAAGGGATAATTTTCTTTCCTTTGAAATCAGTATATTATGTGTAGGAGCAATTAAAAGTAGTGAGAAAATTAAAACAGATGTTCCACTTTACATTTTAGAGGTTGATTTTGTTGGGGTTGTTTTGTTTTTAGTTTTGCCATTTTTTTATTCCTGAACATTTCAATTCAACTCAATTCCATTTCACTAGCATTTATTGAACATTTGTATTTTATGTTATCAAATATTTAAGGGACAAGGATAGAAAACTATCAGGCTCATAAGCCTATGTCAGCTTTGAATTATATTCCTGGTTCAAAACTGCACGTTTATCTTGTCTCAGTTTGCCTCACCAACTAATTGATGTTGAAAAGGAACAAAAGGAAGATAAAGCTTGGATCTGTATGGGGTTAGGATAAGAATCCTTAGAAAGGATAGTTTAAAAAAGAACTCTCTGTGGGAGAGAGACAGCTCTGAGAGCAGCAGTCAAGATGAAAAGAAAGCTTTTTGAATCTACCACTGAACCAATTCAGAATTCTGGAACCTAGTCAAAGGAGCTACTAATAGGTCACGGGAGAAGGGATGAGACCACACAAAATTCTTTAGGTGCACTTTCAGAAAATGAGCCCTGTTCAGCAAGCAGTATCAATCAGGAGGTTTCGTCATGGGATATATTACCATGCAGCTTGATCCATTCTGTGGTACTTCTTTGAAAAGAAATAGCATGGCATGTGGAAGTGTGTGATCTTTGAGAATTAGGAGCAGACATCTGACCAAGTCCCAGGAGGCAAATTACATGAGCAACTCCAGTGGGAGGACAGGATTCTGAGGCAATCCTTCCATTCCTCAATGTTTGTATCTAAAGTAGAAAGCAAAGAAGGACCAGTCTTAGGTATTTGTTACATAGAAGAACTGACAGGCAATTACTGGGGCCTCCTTTTTTGCATTTAGGGAGGGCTAAAAGAGTAGATTCTGATACTTCTGGAAAAAACAAATTAAATCTGAAGAGTCATAACACCTGCCTTTCTCTATAAAGTGATACCCAGCACAATACACATCTTCATTAGATACTTATGATGCTTTGTTCCAATAACATGGCAAGGTCAGTGAAATCCCACAGCATTTCCTAGATTCATGTTAGAAAGCATCTTCTTTCCTTCTAGAGAAAAACGTTGTTCAGTTATTTTAATCCATTTCATAGTGTGCATCACACAATTTGTTGAATTTGTTGTCCCTCCTTCACTGCTCCCAGTAGAGTTAGCACCAGGCAGATATGGGGAGGAGTGGGGTTGGAAACGTGGATGGCTGAATCCATGTGTTGCCATTCATGAGAAACTTAGAAAATGCTTTTCCTTGCATTTCATCTTTTTTTTAAGTTAAATTCAACAAATTTTGAGTGCCTTGAAAGTACATCACATTCTGTTAGGCAATGTGAGAGATTTACGAAGTTGAGTTAGTGACATTCTATGTCCCTAGTTTCTTACCATTTAGCAGATAGATACTAGAAAGATATATAATTCCACTGGAAACTGCTTGTGAGAGGTCATATATTAGAAATACAAGTTAAGAACTAGTAGCTACTTTGAGTAGGGAAATTTATTTAACCAGGAGTCTGCACTTACATCGCCTCACTAAATAGAAAACACCTCCTAATCTGGAGGTGTGTTTCATAGCCCTCTTCTCACCCCACCTAGGTACCCCGATCAGTGTCTTGCAGAAAGGATGTGCTTGTTTAGGATAGGTCTTAAAGTTTTGTTTGTGAGTTACTCAGCCTTGACGGTTGTGATGAAAAATAAGTAGGTATTGAAACTTTACTTTGGAAGTTATCCCATTGAACATTATATTTTCTTCCTCCGATAAAGCAGAAATAAAACAATACAGATTTCAGTGATATAGTCAAAAATGCCACTTGAATCAAAGATAATTTTTTCTGCACCAATTTAAAAACATCAGGAGAACAAAGGCTGCCACATTTTTCTGTAATCACCAAAAATAAATATTTATTTATGTTTTTAGCTTTAGGGGTACATGTGCAGGTTTTATTACATGGAAATATTGCTTGTTGGTGAGGTTTGGGCTTATATGGAGTCCCTCATCCAAGTGGTGGTCATGGTACCCACTTTGTGGATTTTTAAACTGTACCCCCTTTAGAAGTTCCCAATATCTGTTGTTTCCTTCCTTATGTCCTTGCATATTCCCACTTTTAAGTGAGAAGATGTGGAGTTCAAAGTAAGTATTTTTCTCAAACTGTACAGTTCAACTCTGCCCTTATAGCAAGAAAGCAGCTATGGGTGATATCTAAATAAATGAGTGTGGCTGTGTTCCAATTAGACTTTGTTTATAAAATCAGACAGTGGGAGAATTTGGTTCATGGACCATGGTGTGCCAACCCTTTACCCGGAATGACGTGATTCATTACAATCCTTTTAAAATAAAACAATTACCTCTATTTTTATGATTGGAATTTATGAAGAAATAAGTCAAAGAGAAATATATTTAACCTGCCAGAAACAGTACTTGGTGCATGGCAAACCTGAAGTATGTGCTAGATATCTGACTTATTCAGATAATATTTTAGTCCTTTCCCCCTCATAACCTGCCTAGGGAATTAGGATAAAAAATACTAGGAAATTAGGGACTTAGGAGACAACAATTTTTGTCTAAGAGGTGTCATTTAATGTTATGTCCATTTGACAGGCATATTCCGCCTAGGAAAAAATAGGCTAAAAAGTCCTAGAATCAAGAATGAGAGAGTAGTAAAATAGACAATTGGTACAATTTGGGGTTTTCATTTTTATCCATTTCAACCAAGTGAAGAGGATTTATTTCCTCCAAGAGTCATGTATGATGAATATTTTTTAACTGGCTTAGCACAATTTAGAGGCTTGAAAAAATTAAAATACCTCTCTGTAAATTTCAGAAACTGGTGTAGAAATCAGTCTCCAGCAGCATATAATAAACATGGGTTTAAAAAGTAATTATGCATGCCAAACGCATTATGTTTGAAAAAATTTATAAAAGTGGTTTGAAAAATACAAAACACCATAAAAATGTAAGATGTTATTTCTTTTAAGATAGATGATAGAAATTCATGTCACTTTATGGAAATTTCCAAATTTAATAATCTAGGTACCTGATTAATACATGCATTATCTGTCCTCATAACTATTAATCATATAAGAAATGATGTTGAGTTTTATTTTAATTCAAAATGATAACCAATGAACTTTTTTTGAATGTTTATGTATACATGATCTCAATTTAAACTGTTATTGATGTTTGGAGCATTTATTACAATAGGTCAACTAGAGAAAAATATTCATTTTTTAATGGAAGTGGTACCATATAAACGATATATACTCTATCTTCAATATTTTGATTAAGCATTGAAGTGTCCATGTTTAGAAAATTTTAGATCTACAATTCAACTCAATATCTAAACAAACTAAAATTATAGAAAAGTTGACTAGGGTATCATTGTTTCTCTTTTTGATACTTATTTCACTATTATTCCTTTCTTATGAGACTAATTACATATTTTAACTATTAGCCTCAAACTTGTTAGGATTATCTCTCTAAATGACTATATTCTAGACTCCATTGTTTTGAAAAGAATACTGCTATTATTGCTCATTGTGCTAAGCAGCATTTTTATGTTTAACAAATCTTAAATCAGCAGATATAATCAATGATTTCATAAGGATAAATTAAATTTGAGAATTGAGGATTTTATAAAACTTCAAAATTATTGTTTGCATAAACATTTCAGAAACAAATCAATACCTAAATTATTTATTGAAAAAATTACTACACAGCCTAAAAGCATACAGAACTATTTCAAAAAAAAGAATAGTTTCACACTTCTCTAATGGATCATCAAGCATCTTTCCAGTGAAACAAGAGAGTGACTTTCTTTCAACAGCTTAATAACAAGCTCTTGTAGAGCTTTCAAGTCCTGTCCAAAGGTAGCACAAATTGGACCATTATGGGGAAAGAGACACTGCTTTTAACATGTTATATATGTATGGGGTGCCAAAAAAAATGTATATAGATTTTGAGAGATGTTACCTATGTATTACTTTTTGAAGTTGAACTGAATTATGGTAGCAATGTGTAGTATGACATTCACTCAACCATGCTTCTGCCATTTTCTTTGTTCTACTTGTTGCATGGTAATGCTAGCATTCATTTGATTAATGCCATCTTTTGAGCAAATGTCATACTTAAAATGCATATACATTTTTTGGCACCACCATATATATAAGGGGGAGCAGAGAGATTCACATTTGCTTGATGTTTTGGGACTCAATGAGCAATGTTGAATGAAATTTAATAAGAAATATAGATTATTCAACCCATAAATTTTAATATAAAAATACACAAGTTTATATAAGAAGTCATTACTTAGAATTTTCTTCAGTAATTCTATTTTGAAAATTCTGTATTTTTCTCTTAATAATTGCCACTAATTTTTCAATTCTAAAACCAAATAATTTTCATCATAATTGTCATTGAAACTACATCTTTAATACTGCTTATAAAAACCAAAGAATTCCTCTTGAATATTTATTCATAGCTTTTCTGTGCTTATAGAATTTAGTTTTACATGATGCCAAGTCAATGGGTTTGAAGAGGGAAAAAATCAATCAATACAACAATATACCTTATATTCCTTGAAGTGATTGATTTGCTATTCAATCAGATAAACACATCAGTAGCCTCAGGTCTTCCATTTATCCACCTACTGTCACATGTTAGTGCAAAAACACTTTGAGCTTCTTTAAAAGTATTATTACATAAATTGCTTGTTAACAGAATAAATCAGTATAATGGATCAAAATAATGATGAATTAATATACAACAGATTGTAAAAAATCTAATCTTAATCATGTATTTCCATTTTCCTTCCTATTATCTTTATGAAAGCAGCCTTATTTTGTACTGTAGGACAAGGAAGCTATGGTGCATAGTAAGATGTTGGTATTCTTAGATGACTATTTATCCCTGTCATTGATTTTAGTGGCTAAGCTTCCTTTAAAAGTAGCTCACTCTTGCATAGTACTACATACATCTTGTTGAATGTGAATAATCAATCTTTAAAACTTCGTTTTTGAAGTTTTGAAAAACAAACCTTGTGCATATGGCGCAACAGCTTGACCTAAATATTCAGCTGCTCTGTTCTACCTACTCTATATATCATATTTTAAAATCTTATCTCAAAAATGTGCGTCTTAAATGGTAGCATAAAGCCATTTATAAAAAATACTAAGAAGCAGAAAAACTCTGCATAGAAATGATGGAATGGAGCAAGATAACAGACTGTACCTCAGTGCATAATACCTCCCCACTCTCAAAAGGATGGGTGTGGAGAGCACGCCAACAATTAAAGAAAGAGGCAGAACCTTATGCCGTTTTATGATCTAACCTTTTTTAGATCCAAGGAATTAAAACACATGATGCTGGTGCCTAGTTTCATGTTTCTTGCTGTGCTCCTGTTGCTTCCCAACCACTCCCTCCAACACTCCAGTAAATAGAAAGGTCAAAAATTAGTTTTTATTTATTTTAAAGATGTGGGGTACAAGTCAGGATTAGGGACATAAGTGCTGATCATACAGATGAAGTTTGAGACTTCCATTGGTCCGCATTTCACCTTGTTTGAGATCAGGTACCCTTACTAATGTTATGCGCCACTCTCCTGGCAGTTTCTCACTACTGTCACTCCCTTTCTTATAATACTATGATAAATGTTCAGAATCTGGTTATGAGTGAGTACATGCAGTACTCAGTCCTTTGTTTCTATGATAGATCCGAGTAGTACAAACTCTAAATGCATCCAACTTGCTGCGAAGTCCATAATTTTGTCCTTTATGGCTGTGTAATATTCCATCATGTATACATACTGCTTTTTTTAATCCAGTCCACTTTCGATGGGCAGCACAGTTGGTTCCATGTTTTTGCTATGGTGAATAGTGCTGCAATAAACATGCACGTGTAGGTATCTTTTTTGTTTTTTGGGTTTTTTTGAGTTGGAGTCTCACTCTGTCGCCCAGACTGGAGTGCAGTGGCTGCTCCCGGCCACTGCAGCCTCGACCTGCTGGGCTCCGGCGATCCTTCCGCCTCAG
>CAUYQG010194828.1:0-20326 GCA_963574415.1 Tarsius wallacei
CTTCCGAGTAGCCGGAACTATAGGCACGTGCTACCACGCGCAGCTAATTTTTTGATTTATTGTAGAGATGAGGTCTCGCTTGCCCAGGCGGGTCTCGAACCCGCCGGCTCAGGCAATCCACTCACCTCAGCCTCCCAAAGGTGCGGGATTACAGGCTGAGCCACCGAGCCCGGCTGCCTGTGGTTTTTAATAAGGGACTGGGAGCAACCACTTGTCTTTTTTCCAGAGGATAGGCCATATTCTTGGCAACAAAGAAAGCAAATGTGTATTCTGATCACTTCCAATTCACTGCATTAGAGAAGAAGGAATTCTGTACCCTATAAAGAGTACAAGATAGCTGAGCACATGATGGTTGATCCTGGACAGGTGAGATTGGCAGTAGTTTGTTAGTCACACATACGGTCCAGGGGAAAAGACGTTTGCACACCATGCAGGACCACACAGGGACTGCATTCAGGAGCATGGAATGCCAATAAAGGCTGTGGGAAGCTAGCTTTCTAGTGACGAGAGAATGGGGTAACCCTTGGTTCTTATGGGAGGATGTGATTTGCTTGTTTGAATACTTTAACGGGCTGGTAGAAAGACAAAATCACTGGGCAGAGAACCAGATAGGGTGCAGAGAAACTGCCCAGGTGGAGAGATTTTCACATTTGGTGAATATCTGGCAAGAGCAAGGAAACTTACAAGCCAGGTCTTTGGGGACCTGAGTCTCAAAGATGTCAAAAAAGCACTTGGAATTTTAGGACTCACAATATGTAATGCTTATGGTTTCACAATGAGAAGTCATTTTTTTCTACTAATCACATTTGCTTGGTTTTAAATATAAGGAGAAAAATGTACCTCTCACTACTGAAGTGAGATTAGAGTATTGTTGTCATGAGTGGATAGCAGTACAGGCCACAGTGTTTTCCCTGAGGATAAAATGAGTGTGGTCAAAACACTCATTCTCCTTTGGGATTGATCACCTGAGTATGCTGATGGAAAGCTGCTTAGTAGCCACAGGTCCTCTTGCTTTGTAACCCACTCTCCAAACACCAAGAAACTGATGCATACTGGTGCCCTGGACAATTCAGATATTTAAAGATGCCCTTCTTTAGGAAAAAACAGACTACAACAGGGTATTGCTATACAGTGAATTTTATGGAAAATAGAGAGAGAACAGAATTCTTTTGGCTAGTAGTAGGTCTTCATGTTGTTTTATCTGCATTTAGTTTTGATTACAAGAATTAGAGTAGAACTGAGACCAGAGAAGGAATCATCCTGTAGGAGGCAGAAGGTGAGTACATCACCTTGCATGGCGAAGGAATTTTGCAGACATGATCAAATTAAGGACCTTGAGAGACTAATTAATCAATTATCCAGGTGGGCCCAGAATCCTTAAAAGCAGAGGACCTTTCCAGAAAGAGATTTGATAATGGCAGGACAGTCAGAGAAATACAGTGTTGCTGGCCTTGAAGATGAAAGGAGGGACTGTGGGTCGCTGAACATGAATAGCCTCTATAACGTGGAAAAGTCAAGGAAGCAAAGTCCCCTCACATCTCCAGAAGGAATGTGGCTCTTCTGACACCTTGATCTTTAGCCCAGTGAGACTCATGCCATACTTGTAACCCGCAGAATGGTGAAATAATAAAGTTGTGCTGTTTTAAACCTCTGTTTGTGGAAATTTGTTATAACAGTAGAAAACTAAGCCACATCCCTAATTTTGGAAAGACTAAAAATAAATAGGCATCTAGCCATCCCCAAAACAAGACATGGAAAAGCCAACCACAACTTCCTCCTGACAAAAAACCTTTCCGTCTCCTTGGTCCTTCCCTTGTCATCGTTCTCCTGCCATACACCCTATCCCTGCTCACACCTTACTCGTCAACCCACAATGGCGACATCTCTGCCTCTTCTCTCCTTTGATCCTACATTCCAGGACACATCAAGACCAGCTCGTCATTCTTCCTGTATCCTTGTCTTCACCATTCTACGGGTTTGATGAGGCTATTTCTGTGATCTTTTCTTTTATTTCTCTGCTTTCAGTTTTGTTCCTCTCTACTCCACAACCACTTAAATCATTTATCTGACTTCTTAGAGTAGGCTAGGAAAAGAGTGTCTTGATAAATTACTAGAAGAATTTCCCAGAACTGGGAGCAGCTGCTTGCAACTTCCAAATGTCTGATCCATAAGCTTTATTTTTTTTGAGTTAGAGTCTCACTCCTTCGCCCAGACTGGGATGCAATGATCGCTCCCAGCCACTGCAGCCTCGACCTGCTGGGCTCCGGCGATCCTTCAGCCTCAGCCTTCCAAGTAACTGGAACCACAGGCGTGCGCTACCACGCCCGGCTATTTATTGATTTATTGTAGAGATGAGGTCTCGCCAAGTTGCCCAGGCGGGTCTCGAACCCGTGGGCTCAGGCAATCCACTCACCTCAGCCTCCCAAAGCACAGATTACAGGCTGAGCCACTGAGCCCAGCTGATCCATAAGCGTTTTACCAGTCTTGTCAAAGCCACTTCTTCCCCTGATCTTATAAATGTTTACATGTTGATGAATTGATATTAATCATTCAAAGAGTAAAGCTCACATAAACTATGAAAACAATGCATTTGGCAGAAGAAAATTAAGTTTGTCACTTCAGGAGTTATGATACTAGAATCAAATAAAAACATTCCAAATGAAATAGTTCATGTATTTTGTCTTAGGACTGAGTCCTGTGTCTGGTATGACATGACAGAAACAAGGAACACTGTCAGCTAGACAGTACAACAGTTAATAAAGACAGCTAATTCTATTGAAACAAAAGTGTTGAGCCATTGATGACTATGAAAACACAAGCCTTGGAACTAGAAAAAATCTTGGGGAGCACATGAAGCTTTCCATAAGGGCCAAGGTGACTCCAGCTGCCCAAATGACATTTGGATACGTGTACAAAATTAGTTGTACAGTTTGTACATAGCACGTTCTGAATATCTTTTTGCAGATTGTGTGTGTGTTTATAAATAATACATGCTTACAAAATCTGTTACTTCTCAGTTCTGTTTCTGTGTAATTGGATCTTTTCTTGCCTGAGCTATTTTAGAAGAACATCCATATACTAAGATAAACCTAATACAATCTTAACTTTATCTGTGTGATAACTAGTATGGATCATACTAGATTTCATTTTCAAACTAAAGTCTTCAGTTCCTATAGAAGAGAAGAGGAAACAAGTGAACAGAGCTTAGAGAGACACACTCCAACTTCAACCAAGCAACTTCTCTTTTAACTGTTTCCTCTCTGATTTTAGCATATTACATTTTTTAAAAAGAAAAAAAACAACACTTTTCTTTTAAAAGGATTTAAAAACTACTGAACTAACTGGATAAAGACTCTCATCAATAGTTTAATACATATAAAACATTTTTATTGTTGATAATCGTATTTGTATTATTTATTATTCTTAGAATATTAATTTCTCATTGAGACAATCTTTGCTTTTGGAGAGTTTATTTTGAGTTTCCTTGTTTTTCTCACCATTCATGCTTAATTTACTACAAACTAAAAAGTTCTTGTTTTATTTTGGGTTTTTTTGCTTTTAATTGACACAATAAATACACGTTTGTGGGGTACAGTGTATGATGTTTCTACACATGTATACAATGAGTAATGACTAAATCAGGGTAATCAGCATATTCATCACCTCATACATTTTTCATTTCTTTATGGTAAGGACATTCAAAACACTTTCTTTTAGTTACTTTGAAATATACAATACAACCTTGTTACCCATAGCCACTGTACTGTACAATAGACCACCAGATTTTATTCCTTCTATCTGACTGTAACTTTGTACCCAGTGACCAACATCTCCCTATGTCTCTCTCCCTTTTCCCCTCCCTTTTCCCCTCCCAGAATAATTCTGTACTTCCACGAGGTCAGCTTTTTTAAATTTCACATATGAGTGAGATCATGTGGTGTTTGTCTTTCTATGACTGGTTTATTTCACTTAACACAATATCCTTCAGGCATCCATGTTGCCACAAATGAAAGGATTTCATTCTTTTTTTGTGACTAAATATTATATTGAGTTTTTATATCTCATTTTCTTCATCCAGTGATCCTTGATGGACACTTAGGCTGATCCCATGTGTTGGCTATTGTGAATAGTTCTGAAATAAACATGGGAGTGGAAATATCTCTTTGACATATTAATTTCACTTCCTTTGGATACATACCCAGTAGAGGGATTGCTGGATTGTACGGTAGTTCTATTTTTAATTTTTTTTAGGAACCTCCATACTGTTTTCAAACTGACATTTTTAACAAGAATTTCTTAAGACATGCTGAACATAGATTTGGTGAATATATTCAGTAATAGTGTTGACTATGGAACTATTTTATCAATTTGTTTATTTATTTTAACATTGTGGGGTACAATTAAGGGTTAGTATACAAATATTCGTTGTACAGGTACCCTTGTTGATGAGGTATGCCCCCCCACCAATTTATTAACATACATATTGAAGTACTAGATGCAAATCTTTTTTCTCTCAGATCTTAATTGTTACTTATGATAAAATATTTGCAAAAAATAAAATACAACTTTGTAATCTCTATTCACTTCTATTCCCACACACATACCACCGCCACCACAACCACAACCTATGAGTTTTAGGCTATCTGGGTCTTCTGTTTTCCAAGTGTCTCTCTCTCTCTCTCTCTCCCTCCCTCCCTCTCTCTCTCTCTGTCTCATCAAGCATTCCCAAGTCCAAGAAAAGAACCTGGTCAACTTGGGAGCAGCTCCATTTTGCCTGTAAGTGCCAGATCTTCATGTCTGTACTCTTTTTTAAATTTCTATAGTGCCTCCTTTTTGCCTTCTTTTCCCAGGGAACCCCATGCCTTAAATATTGTCTCTTCTTGTCCCCTACCAAGCCTAGTCTCAGAAAAAGATGGAGAAACTCTCTCAAACTCACATAAGCAGCGAAGCCAAATGTGTCCTCTCCCCACCCCCGCAAGGATGGGTGCCCTTTTAACAGAGGCTCCTGACAAACTAGTACTACCCTTGTGGGCTGTCTCTGGAGGCAAGGAGTGCCCTGTCACTGAGTACATCTTGCAACTGGTTCAGGATAACACTCTGGAGAACCCTTAACATAAAAACAAAAAGGAGGAGTTAAAGCACAGGATGGTGAGTTAGACTCAGTATGGCAATGAGGTGTCTTCCAAACCTGTGATTCAATGGCTCTATGACAAAGCATAATGCAGGGTATGCACTGAAGGAAGGAATACAGCTAAGATGAATTTTAATGAGATTAAAAAATATTCATTAAAAAATTGCAAATTCTAGGGGGAACTGGGCCTACCAAGATTCTCAATTCAAGTAATTGGGCAGAAGGGAAAGAACCCTCAACCTCAGCCACTTGACAGTGGTGAGCACTGAATCCATCTTCTCCCTATTTCAGTTTTGCCTAGAGCTAAACCAAGGTTTCAGATATCTCTGTCCAGTGTGGGATTTCTAATTTTTTCTTTTTTTAAAATCAGAACAAGCAAAAAATGGTAAAGATAAAATTACTATATGTTGTCAGTAACTTAGGAAAGTACATGATTATACAAAACTTGACCCTACTTAATTCATTTATAAGATTAATTAATTCATTAGTTATTTATTTTGTCCCTACCATGTGCCAAGCCCAGTAATACATTTATGAACACCTGGATATGGTCTCTGTCATCTCTGAGCTTGCAAGTCAGCAGACAAGATAGATTTGTAAACAAGAATTTACATTAATAAATTGATAATAAAGTGAACAAGTGTCATGTTAGAGCAGTTCAAGATATTTATATCCTCATAGCTTATTTAACAAAGAAGAAGAGAAAGTTTCCTGGAGAAAGGTATACTTAAGTTGATGAGTAGAACAGCATATAAAAAGACTGAGATGTGTGAAAGCCTGTGGCCCTTTCAAGAAGCCAAAGCAAATTCATCATGGTGGGAGGGCAAGTAGTGAGAGAAGAGATGAGGGGCAGGCAGGGGCCAGACATGAAGCATCTTATAGGCCATGTTACAAAAATTGGAGCTCATGCTAATAGAAATGGAAAGCTGTTAGAGGGTTATTAAGTAAGAACATGACATAATAATTTAAGTTTTAGAAGTTTCACTTTGACACAACATGAACAAAAGATGAAAGAGTGGCCAACAAGGAAGAAAGAAGGCAAAAAATGCAAATGTGGCAGGTTGGGAAGAGTGGATGCTCTTTTAGGAAGCAGAGGTGGCAAGACTTGATTAATCAGAGGGGGAGAGGGATAGAAAGAAGACCACAGTTAAGGATGAGTTTCTGTCTGGGACAACCGTGCACATGATAGGACTGTTCTCCAAGATGGGGAACACTAGAGTGTGAGTAGGTTTGTTGAGGCAGGAAGACCGTCAGCTCAGTTTTGGACATATCACACTGACATACATTTTAAAGCAACAAGAGGACATGTGAGTACTGAAAAGTTTATCTAGTATCAAGAAAAATAGTTTTTATTCGTCTCCAAGGTCATCTCTCACCTTTTCAAAATGCAAGGTTGAGGGAAATATCCCAAAATAAAGTTGTCCATTCTATTTCTACAATCTCCCAGCAAGGGAAAGCTATGTTCTTGGCGCCTGGAGGGACTGTGTATCCTGTTCTTCATGATGTCACTCATATGGCCGTGCCCCATCCAGCACCACAGGGTGGGAGGATGAAAGAGAAAGGTAAAACTCAGCTTGGCTATAAAGTCAGTGGGAGGCCTGGGGGCAGGGCACTTGTGACTACTGCAAAGTAGCCTGAGTCTACCATTCATTCTACAACCAATGATGCACCCCTCCACAAAGTCACTGCTTGTGCACCTGGGCACCAAAGCCTCTTGCCATTAGCAACACTCAGTACCAACTCTCAGTATTAAATGTTCCTAAAGCCCTAGAAAATTGAGATAATAGCAGTATCTGCTTCACAGTTTTTGTGAGCACTAAGACATAATGCATCATTAGCATTAAGCATAGTGCTTAACACACAGTCATCACTCAATAAATATTGAATGGTAGTGGCAGTAGCAATGGTGGTCATACTGATAACTCAAGCACATGATCTTGAAACTCTTGAACCAAAAAATAAATCTCAATAATCAAATGCCAATATACAGCTTTGAAGAATGGAGGGGAGAGTACTGTGAGATCTGAAGCTTTTAAGATTAAGTGTCTGCTGAGAGATTAAACTCACTGGGGATCCCACCAGAAAGAATAACACAAGCAATATAATATAATAGGAAGGCAAAAATTATGTATAGATGGTCTGGCAAAGGTTCCCAATGTGCAGTCTCTAACCAGCACCATCCACATCACCTGGGAACTTGTTGGATGTACAAACTCTGGAGCTGCATCTAAGGTCCACTGATCCAGAATCTCTGGGGGTGGAGCTGAGAACGTGGCTCAACAAGCACCAAAGGTGATTCTGATGAACACTCAGGTTTGGAAACCTTTGAGGAGAAGGCATAAAGTAGGACCATAAATTTTATATAGCTTCTGGGTGTTTAAAATGGCAAAAACCAGGCAGGCATGTAGATATGGTCAAAATACAAGCAGCTGCGCTCCCAGAATTCTGCAAATACCTGGGGCACTTCACACCATTTAAATTAACTGCAGGTTCCACTTAGGCATCTGAGTTTCCCCTTCTTTTTAATTGCCCAACAATAACTGTGGAGGAATTTTGTTATAGAACGAATTGGGGAAAAACTGAATTAATCTGTGAGCTCCTTGAGGGTAGAAACAGAGCTTGTTCATTACTGAACTCCCATTTTCTATGACAGAGTCTGGCAAATAGAAGATAGTTGATACCCATTTGTTGAATAAATGAAGGTATTTCACATGTGGGAAGGGCTGACTGACCTGGGTGCTTCCTCAAGGTGGTCGGAATGGAAAGGTTCTATGGTAAACACCTGGCCACTCTGTGACCTTGCACTAGGTACTTAATCTAAGTTTTATTTTCCTTGTGTGTATGACAGTTTCTATTCCATAGGGTTATTCTGAGAATGAATTAAAAGAGACAATATAGGTAAAAGATATTGGAGAGTTCTTGGGAAATTGTCAATAAATATTAGCCCTTATGGCTATTTGTATCATTGTTGTAGCTATTACAACAGTACTATTTTGGAGGAGTCAATGCTTAGGACCGAGGCACCTGTTTTGTTTAATTTCTGTTGTAAGGACCGACTTAAGCCTATCCCATATTGCATCCTATTTTCCCTGAAAAGAAACACAGGAACTTGTCCTTTATTGAAGTCCTTTCTAGAAGGCAGCAAACTGTGATTGGACACTAAGTGCCCTGTTATTTTGTGGTCCTTGAGTTTTAGGTTTCAGTTCACTAAGGAGGTCACATATTTTATGTTTATAGAGGTAACTTTGCCAAAATATAGATCTTCCACTTTTTAAAATTTTTCCACTTTTTATGATAATTTCAGTTCTTAGCTCTCATGTTAGAGAGGAAAACAGGAAATGGAAGAGGGAGGGAAAAATAAAAGCTTTTAGAAATTTGATCTTAAAAGATAAGTCCAATTTTTAATAGTTATGTTGAAGGAATGCTGCTCTAATAGTCTAACAACTTCATGTGGGCTCTCTTGATATATTGAGATTTGAAGCTCTAATTGTTGAAATTATTGAAATGCATAATTATTCATTGCAATCAAATATAGGGCATTACTGATGGAGCCATTCCACCATGGAAATTCCCGTTCCTCTTGTCCTTTCAGAAAATTATCTACACAATGTGAAATTAAAATGATTAAATGTTCACTGCACCCCTGCCCTGAGTCTAGGTTGGAGGAATAACTATTTGCCTTGCTCAGGAAGTGTCTCTCTCTCTATTTCTATCGACTGTAGATGGCTTGGACTCTAACTGAAAGCAGCTGTGCCCACCAGAGCAGGATGTGCTGCCTCACTGTGAGCAACCATGCAATACTGGTGGCTAGCAGCAACTCAAACGTCAGGGGGAGCACTGACCAGGCGTGAGACAGAGCAGTTTTTCTAGAGTAACACGGAACTGCAGCAAGCCTTTCACAGAACACCTTGGATATAGAAAACCTCCATAGAAATTTTTTATAAAAGTTCTACTCACAATGTATTTTAGAGGCTGCAGATGAAAAAAATTACCAGTGTCTTTCTGGCAGGACAAGATTTAGAACTTCCTTGGAATCCTTCATACTTCCCTTCCATAGGTTCAGCCACAGGCAAGCTATAAAAGATACCCATTCCCTGCACTTTCTTTCATTTAGAAATATTTTCAGGTTTTTCCTTTTAAACATATTCACTCTGTCTTGCAATTCCTAAATTTTATTATTATTTTATTTTGCTGATCTCTCAGTTTTGGTCAATGTCTTATTCTTCCGTGCTCATTTGGCTTGATATTTTTGACCTTCCCTCATAACCATGTCTTTCTCAGTATTCAGCCATTAGGTTGTTTTTTTTCCTCCTTCAAGTTTTTCACTTTTCTGTCAAGAATATCCATTCTAACCCAAGAGTTCAGCTCTGGGATCCCCACTTGTCCAAGAGGAAAGTTAAAAGCAAGGAATGTAAAACATAAGTGAACAAACTCACCTAGAAAGAATAGAATAAGAAAGGCATATGGCAAAGAAGAGATCCAGCAGAAGCTAGAAGAACAGGGGTCCACAGCAGACCAGTGACTCTGCCCTTTGTCGTGCTGGTAAAATGTTTTTATTGAATTCTTAGTGAGGAGTATACATATTCAAAAAATTAAAGCTGGGAGCTGGAGAAGGAAAATAATGGGGAAGATATAGTCCTTGCAATTCAGTCTTAACATAAATGAGGCAAAAATATTATAGCCTTGCATTTGCTTTTCCACCTGATTCTTGACTGGAAAGAAAGAGAGAAGTGATCTATGAGTAAAAGGGATGAAGCCAAGACAAATGAGCTTCTAGTTTCTGTCCTACGTTGGTGTGGAGAATTTGTGGTAAGATATTACTATCTAATGCTGGGGAAACAGCCGAACAAGTTCCTCTGGCATTTTGAAATTTTCCTGCTATAACTGAACCAAGTAACTACATTAAAGTTAGCTGAGTTTTTCCTCCAAAAGCTTTGAAGTTACTCTATGTCTCTTGAGTCACAGGTAAATATTAGTGGTAGGAGAAGGTGGGTGCAGTAAAGGAGGAGTCAATATGCAACTGTCAGTCTATCTTCCCAGCTCTTCTGAAATTCATTCCAGAATGACAGATACAAAGTTGGAGGCATTAGGTCTAGTACTGCGTTTAGGGTTATGGTCAGATGGCTTTCTGCAAAAGGTCTTAAACTCTTTGATGTTCTATTGAAGAACCAAGTTCTAAATGGAGCAATTTTAACAACAGTCATGCAATACAAAGGCAGCCTAGGACAAATTGTGGTAAACATAGTAAAATTATAAAGACTCAGATTCTTTACTAGAGGTCCTGTGACTGAATAGAGGTATTTTTCTTTGTCAAAATACAAAATTACAACAAATTTACTTATATATCTAATTGGCTTTTGTTCAAGATTAATGAATCAGGGGGAGCCTCCATTCTACAAGGTGGGGACAAGGAAACAGAACAGTAAAAGAAAAAAATTGGTTGATATCAGGTTACTTCAAGATACTTTTCTTTTCTTTCTTTTGCAAGGGTTAAAGTAGAAGAGACTTCCTCATTATGATGACTCAGGTAAACTGCTATCTCTTGTTTTCAGGAAAAATTGGTCTGTTTGGATCTATCTGCTTTCTTTGATTTGATTATGTGACATTTAGCATGAGTGACTCCATTTTGGTTTGGTCTGATCTATTGGTGCCTAGAGCAGAAGCTCAGTCCAAAATAATGGCTTCCCACAATCTCTGCTTAGCATGCTATTTCTCATAAACAAGGTCCAGGCTTTTAAAAGAGTTGGAATTACCAGATTAAGGATGAAGGGACAAGCCTAGAATATCTTAGATTTGTTAATTGTGGTTTAGAAGTGTCTTTTTAACAGAAGTTGAAAAGAAGTAGTGAAAAAAATCAGATAGAATTAAAATACGAAGAAGACCAAAGAGGAAATACCTTCCAGAAAATGAAACCATAGAAAAGGAATCATAAAATATAAAAAAGATGAAAATATGGGCCTCCTAGGAGGAAGAGCACAGCACATCTTTGCCCTAGTGCACTGGTTCTAAAACTTGGCACTTGGCTATACAGTAAAGTCACCTGAGAAGTCAAAAAATACTAATGCCTGAGTTCTACCCTTGAGATTCCAATGTAATCAATCTGGGAAGTGGCTTGAGAAAGGGAGTAAGCCTAGTTTTTCTCTTTTTCAAGCAGCCAGTGTAGTCATGTTTGGATGAAGTTGCTAATCAAGACCTGCAGAATCTGAACACTCACACTCATATCAGGATACTTGTAACAAGGGTCAAAAAGAATGAATGTACAATTGCAGCATGTCTTTGTGCCCTTTTAGGCTGTGTGCTTCATTTATGCTTCATTTTTGATTTGTTAATTACTTTAATACTCTCCAAAGTTGTGAATAGACTTTGATATGATGATTGGTACAGGAACGTTTAATTATATAAGAAAGCAAAAGTCAGTTTATGATATTAAGACCCAATTTACAGGAATGTAATCACTGACCTCTAGGGGGAGCACAAGGTTCCTTCTTCCCAACTCCTTTCTAGTCCCCAGGGAGAAACACTGTTCAGGTTTAAGTTTAGAGATTTCTTGGCTATTTGATACTAGATGGCACCACATTGACAAGTCAACAATTGTTATAATATGGTTGTGTCCTCTTCTGAATTCCTTTCTTAGAAAACAGAGTGGGAAGAGGATAAGACCTGCACATGGGTTTTTGTGTGGGAGACAGAAATAGATGAGTGATACTGTTGGCTAGTTAGGTATGTACTCTCATGGCAGGAAGAAGTTCTTCACAGAGTCCATTGGCACTTCTTGGAGTTCTGCATTAGGCTCAGGAGCTAATCTTGTAGCTAAAGAATAAACATTGCTTTGCTTTCTCTTGCTTCATCTTCATCATCTGCCAGCTTTTATTCCTCCTCCTCCATCCCCACCCTACATCCCTCCAAGACTCCAAAGAAACTCACAATGAGGGGAGGGTTGGTGTAAGTCAGGATTCAGGCAGTATCCTAACAAAATGTCCTTGTAATAACATCACAATTTTACTTGGATGTTATTAAAAGAGAGAGGGGTAGGTAGAAGTGGAAAAGAGAGGATAGTTCTTGTAACTCCTTGAAAATACCTTGAAAAGAAGGAAGAAGGAAGGAAGTTAAACTAAAAACACCAAAGCTGAACTTCTTAGTTTGAATAGTAGACAGATAACAGTGCCTGATATTGCCCACTTGTCCATCTATATAATCAATGAAGACTGGAAGAAGTACACAATAGAAAAATGGTAACATAGAATATTAATAAAATATTTACCAGATTCTGAGCGAAATTACCATTAACCATTGTCTTAATCTGCTTGGGCTGCTATAACAAAACACCACTGGGTGGCTTAAACCACATAAGTTTATTCTCATGATTTTGGAAGCTAAGATGTCCGAGATCAAAGTACCAGCAGATTTGGCTCCAGGGCCCTCTTCCTGACTTGTAGGTAGTCACCTGCACTCTGTGTCCTCAAGTAGAAGAGAGAGTGCTCTGGTGACTCTTATAAGGGCACTAATCTCATCATGAGGGCCCCACCCTCATAATTTTATCTACCACCATCTACTGACATTGACATAGAATATCACCACTTGGCCCCTGACACTCCAGAATCCAATTACTCTTATTGTGTTTAGGTTTCACAGTTCAGCGACTGCAGTTTCCATTGTGAGATGTGACCTACATAGAAGAGCAGTCACAGAGCTCTGCAAGAATGCAGAATTTCAAGTCATGTTTTAAGGTCCAAGAAGGTTAGCAGGGTTGAGATCCAGGAAGAGCCAGTGTTTCAGTTCCAGTCAAAAGGCAAGAAAAAGTCCATGTTCCTGTTTGAGATCCATCAGGCAGGAAGAATTATTTCTTACTTAGCAAGGGTCAGCCTTTTGTTCTATTTAAGCCTCTAATGGATTGAATGAGGGCCACCCACATTATAGAGAACAATCTGCTTTACCCAGTCTACCAATTTAAATGTTAATCTCATCCAAAGCATCCTCACAGACACACCCAAAGTATTTAACCAAATATCTAGGTACCTCATGGTCCAGTCAAATTGACACATAAAATTAAGCTTCACAAAGATTACGTTATGTCTTTGAGTCATAGCACAGCATCAATTAATGTCAAGTAGCAAAGTATTAGTGCCCTTCAAATGTCAATTCTCTAGTTGAAAGTGTCAGCAGAGTTCACAAAATTGTACTCATAGTGTAGTGGGGAAGACAGAGAGGTTGTGACACTGAGACCATTATAGAAAGTGGCAACTGTATTACTCCGGCGGACTCAGCAGACTAATGCTCCCAGGTTGAGCCCCCCAGAATGGGAGAAGAGGGGTTTTATACCTTTGTTTAGGTAAGGGAGGGGGTCATGTTGAGCGATTACACATTTTCTTTGGAATTTACAAGGTTGTACTCAGCAAAATCAGATCTTTCAAAGAACAAATGGTCTCCAGGAAATGCAGGGCGAGTAAGGGCTGTAAACTGATAAGGAGAGCAGTCAGTAAGGTTGTGAATTAGGTACTCTTTTACATTTCCATGAGAGCCTCAGTCTTTGGCCATTTGGCTTTTTCAAACAAAACTGGTCTGGTGGGTTTTCAGAGCTCCTTGATTGATTTTCAAAAGGAATACTTTTAACTGCTACCAGCCCCCTCTCTGCCACAGTAGGCTTTGCCATAAGCCCCAGTCTGTGCTCCACAGAAGGCTATTACTCAGATAATTTGTTTATACAAGCAGTTCAGCTTCTTTTCTAAACTATTTGAAATTAACTACTTGTGTGGGCATTGATAATCTTACTAGTACCCATTTAGCATGTCCAATTAATATGAGCTGAATACCTACCTTCTGTTTTACAATACTAGGTAGGAAAAATGTTTCTTAGTAAGACACAATATTTATACCCACAAAATTTCCAGGCAAAGGAGACAAAACTTGTTTAAACATTAAAATTTTTATCAAAACTTTCACCCTAATCTTATCAAACTTTATGTTCCTAACTGCAATCTGCACTAGATATATTGATACCTTAGTACATGGAGCTCCTAGATTGGGGAGTTCCCAAAACATCTCTTCCCCACTCCTTATTTTGCCCATCCATATGCATAAGACCTTAGGTCCTCACTGTTTACAAAAGCCAAGAAATTCAGACCTTTTTCCCATCATTGTACTGATTAAAATGAAGAACATGGCCCAGATTATTAAAGGTAAAGTGTCTTGAATCCTCCAAAAAAGATAAATACATCAGATTTGTTTAGGGCCCTAAATGTTGGGGGAACAGGAGGGGCTACCATTGACATACCAAATCTCAGAGTACTGCATTAAGATCTTTGTATCTCAACTTGTGACCATATAGTAAAAAAAAAAAAAAAGAAAAGCAAAAGAAAGAAAGAAAAACTAGATAAGAGAAAAATGAGATAAGGAAAGAAGATTAAGTTGGCCAACTATAAGTAGCTGGAGTATGCTTCTCCTACAGTTAAACAAAGATAGAGAGCATTTTCCTTGGCACTCAGAGAGTAGCATGTTCCTGGCAGCATGCCTCTGATCATCAAATAAGTGACACTAGTCACATAGTGCAAAGAAGAGAAAAATCAGTTGATCTGGGTTAAAACTGGGCAGTCTCTTGACTGGATCATGACACAGAATACTGGCAGCCTCCAGATGCAGTTTGGAAGGCAAGTGAGGGAAATTCAGAAATTCTGTGCTCCTGCCACAAACCTGGAGGGACCCCTGAGCTTTGGTGGGACTCAGTCCTAATGGGAAATTGCCTTGCCCACAGCCATGCTCTACCAAAACCCATGTGGAGTGTTGCAGGATAAAAGGCCCTGAGCAGCTCCAACTGACATATTCCAGGAACACAACCCTTGCTGGCAGATGTTTTCTAGTCAGTCTGGGAAAGTATGGGCCTGAAGGGCAAATGCCACAGTGGCAGGTAGTTCCTGGCTAGGGAGGGATGCTATGAGAAAACTCGACTTCAGCTGCACTGTAGTATTCAAAACACAGACTGCCTGAGGCTAAGGTGGGGAAGCCAGGTGTGATTCATTGCCATAGCAACCTCTCACTCCCAAGGTTAAAAATTTTGTGCAGCCTCAGCACAACAGCATTATCCCAGTGGCTGGGGACTCCCTCCCAATCTCCATTGGGGTAGCCAAGAGTGCACACAAGTGAAGAGTTTGAATTAATGTCCCCCACACTCCTATTGAGGCTCAACAAAGAACTTGGGTAATTTTCAGAGCTCCACCCACCACCTTGGTTGGCTGGTTACTTCCTTGGAACAACACAAACTGGCAGAAATCCCAAAGTCACCATCATTGCTGACTGTCTCCCCAAAACACTGCCTCCTGACTGGAGGTCAATGGCACAGCTCACCACATCTGATAAAATACCTTCCTTTAGAGAAGGTTTGATCCCAGACCCTAGCTAACACAACCAACCAAGCTACTCCAGTCACTCAGGGAACCTTGAGCCTATGCAAGTACCCTGCACAGGACCTCCACAACTGGCAACTGAGAAACTCACCACACCAGGGTTATATGTAACCAGGGGAACCCTACAGTGCCTACTCAAGCCCCCTTAACAGCCTAAAATAAGAAGTAATAGTTTACTCAAAGGAGAAGGAACCAGAGAAATTATTCTGCATATGAAAAATCAGAGTTCTCCAATACCCTCAAAAGATCACACTAACTCTTCAGCAAAATGAAATCTCTGAAATTCCAAAGATAGAATTCAAAAGGTTGATTATCCAATTGCTCAAAGAGATTTAGGAGAAAGGTAAGAACCAACATAGAGGAATTTTAAAAAATGATTTAGGAAGTGGATGAAATGTTCTCCAAGGAGATAGCCACCTCCCTGCCCCCCAAAAAAAGAAAGAAAGAAAACAAACAAACAAAAAACCAAGCTGAAATTCTGAAAATAAAAGAATCAGTTAAGGAAGTACAAAATGCAGTGGAAAGTTTTAACAGTAGACTAGAACAAGTGAAATAAAGGATCTCAAAATTTGAAAACAAGGCCTTTGAATTAATCCAATCAGACACAGTAAACAGAAAAAAATCAAAAGAATATAACAAAGTCTCCAAGAAATGTGGGATTTGTAAATTGTCAGCACCTAAGAATCACAGGTGTTTCTGAGAAAGAAGAAAAAACAGGTTTGAAAAACATATTTGAGGGAATAACAGAGGAAAACTTTCTTAGCCTTATCAGAGATTTAAACATCCAGATACAAGAAGTCCAAAGAACCCCCAGGAGATTCATTCCAAAAAAAGTCATCCCCAAGGCATATAATTGCCAGGTTATGCAAAGTTAATGTGAGGGAAAGAATTCTAAGAACAATAAGACAAAAGCATCAAATAACTTACAATGGTAAACCTATCAAACTAACAGCAGGTTTCTCAGAAGAAACCTGACAAGGCAGAAGAGGTGGGGCTCTATCTTCAATCCCCTCAAACAGAAGAACAGTCAAACAAGAATGCTTTTTCTTATTTTTTGCCATTTTAAGGTCATTAAGCCAAGGATCTTGTACTCTGCAAAACTAAGCTTCATAAATGAAGGAGAAATGAAATTTTTTTCAGACAAGCAAATATAGAGGGAATTTTGTCACCACTAGACTAGCTATACAATAAATACTCAAAAAAATTCTAAATATTGAAAGGAAATATCAAAATATACCAGTAGAAAAACACTGAAGTTGTAAAACTCACAAGGTTTATAGAACACCAACACAATGGAAAATAAATAAATCAATCAACCAGATAACAACAGGCATGATGAATGGAATAGTACTTTACATTTTATTATCAACACACACACACACACACAAAGACATAAAGTGTCAGAATACATTAAAAAACAATTAAATATCTTCTGTCTTCATGAGACCCACTTAACATACAAATACTCCTATAGATTCAAAGTAAAGTGATGAGAAAAATTATTCCACACAAATGGAAACCAAAATGAGCAGGAGTAGCCATTCTCATGTCAGATAAAGCAGACTTGAAATTAACAATAGTTAAACATCAATAAAACCTCACAAAGATTGTTATTATATAATGATAATGGGATACTCCAACAAGAAGGCATAACAATTTTAAATATATATGCACCTAAAACCAGAGATCCCAGTTTTATAAAACAAATTCTACTAGATCTAAAAAATACAAAACAAAAACACGAGAGAGAGAGAGAGAGAGAGAGAGAGAGAGAGAGAGAGAGACAGAAAGACAACACTACAATAGTAGTGGGAGACTTCAACAATTTGTTGAAGGCAATAGACTGATTTTCAAGGCAGAAAGTCAACAAAAAAAAATTGGAATTAAACCGAACCCTAGAGCAAATGGAACTAATAGGCATCTACAGAACATTTCATCCACAAACTACAGAATAAATTTTTCTCATCAGCACATAAAAATTCTCCAAAATAGACCATATGATAGCTATAAATTAAGTCTCAATAATTAAAAAAAAATTGAAAGCATATCAAGCACTTTCTCAGACCACAGTAGAATAAAACTAGAAATTAACTCCAAAAGCAAACAAAAAATGGAAATTAAGCAACCTGCTCCTGAATGATCCTTGAGTAAACAATAAAATCAAGATGTAAATTTAAACATTTTTTGAAATGATTGACAATAATGAAACAAGTTATCAAAGACTCTTGAACACAGTCAAAACTATGCTTGGAGGAATATGTTTAGTACTTAATGCCTACATTAATAAGACTGAAAGACTGCATATTGATAACCTATTGTCACACCTCAAGAAACTAGAAAAATATGAACAAACTATCCTAAAGCTAGAAGAAAACAAATAATGAAGATTGAATCAGAACTAAAAAAAATTAAAATTTAAAAAATACAAAGGATCATTGATACAAAAAATTGGTTATTTAAAAAAATAAACAAAATTTACAAACCACTATCTGGATTAATTACTAGACATAAAGAGAAAGTTCAAATTAGCTCAACAATAAATGAAAATGGAGATATTACTACTGATATAATGGAAACACAAATGATCATCTGAGATTATTATGAACACCTCTGTGCAAACAAACTTGACAATTTAGAGATAATAGATAAATTCTTGGAAACATACAACCCCTAACCTTGAATCAGGAAGATATAGAAATCCTGCACAGACCTATAAGAAGTAATGGCATTGAAACAGTAATTGAAAGTCTCCCAACCAAAAAAAAAAAAAAGGTCCATATTTAAAATAAAAAAAAATTTTAAAAAAGAATAGCTGGTATAAATTTTACAGAAGCTATTCCATAAGATTGAAGAGGAGGGAATTCTCCCTAACTCAATCTACAAAGCCAGTATTACCCTGATAACAAAACCAGGAAAAGACAAAACAATAAAGGAAAACTACAGACCAATATCCCTGATGAACATAGATGTAAAAATCCTCAACAAAATGCTAGCAAGCCAAAGTCAACAGCATATAAAAGTGATAATCCACTATGATCAAGTGGGTTTTATCCCAGAGATAGAAGGATGTTACAACATAGGCACATCAATAAACATAATCCATAACATTTACAGAATTAAAAACAAATATCATATAATTATTTCAATAGATGTAGAAAAGCATTTGATAAAATCCAGTATTCTTTCATGATTAAAAAATAAAAACCTTAGAAAATGGCATAGAAGGAACATTCCTCAAAATAATAAAAGCCATATATGACAAACCCATACCCAGAGTCATCCTGAATGGAGAATAGCTGAATGCATTCCCTCTCAGAAGTGAAACAAGACAAAGATGATGCCCACTTACATCACTCCTATTCAACATAGTACTGGAAGTCCTAGCCAGAGCAATCAGGCAAGAAAAAAAAAAAAAAAAAATGAAGGAAATCCAAATTGGAAAAGAAGAAATCAAACTATATCTGTATGTTGATGATATGATCTTATACCTAGAGAACCCTAAAGACTTTTCTGAAAGACTCCTGGGTTTGATAAATGAATTCAGTAAAGTTTCGGGATACAAAATCAACACACACAAATCATTAGCACTGTTATACACTAATAGTGACCAAGGTGAGAATCAAATCAATAATTCAATTCCATTTATAATGCAGCTGAAAAGCTAAAATACCTGGGAAAATATTTAACCAAGGAGGTGAAACATCTCTACAAGGAGAACTACAAAACTCTGATGAAAGAAACTGTAGAGGACAGAAACAAATGGAGAAATATCCCATGCTCATGAGCTCAACATTGTTAATAGATTCAACATTGTTAAAATGACCATATAACCCAAAATAATCTATAAATCCAATGCAATCCCTATTAAACTACCAACATTATTTTTCAAAGAATTAAAAAAAACTCTAAAATTTATATGAAACCAAAAAAAAGAGCCAAAATAGCCAAAACTACCTTTAGCAAAAAGAACAAAGCTGGATGTATCACATTGCCTGATTTCATATTATACTACAAGGCTGTAGTAACCAAAACAGCATAGACCAGATACATGGACCAATGGAACAGAACAGAGTCCAGAAATAAACCCATATACCTACAACCAACTGATCTTTGACAAAACAGACAAAACATACACTGAGGAAAGGACATCCTATTCAATAAAAGGTACTGTGAAAATTAGATAGCTACATGCAGAAAAATGAAACTTGATCCCCATCTCTAGTCATAAACAACAATTAACTCAAGACGGATTAAAGACTTAAACTTCAGACTTGAAACCATAAAAAATCCTACAAGAAAACCTGGGAAAAACTTGTGGATATCAACATAGGCAAAGAATTTATGGCTAAAACTGTTGACACCCGGCCACGGAGGCTTGCTGAACCTTAGAAATCAGGAAAGCCAAAGACCCCGAGACTGCTAGGACATGTTCGGGAGCTGTTGACGTCATCACCTTCCCCGCTAATATTTAGCATATTTAACCAGAAACAACTCTGATGATCTAAGCATGAGGCTCTGAAACTACAGCAGGCATGGTTAACTGTGAAAGCTCACTGTTTCTGTTTCTCACAGACTGCAGTTTTGGCCATTACATAAGTATAATTCCAACTCAGGTCACTTTCGAGAGCCTTACATATTACAAGCCTTTTTGTATTAGATTCATAGGTTTGAGTTTAGTATAGATATATAGAATATAAGATTTCAGAGTAGCCATTTTGTTAAGAGGTTGTAACCAGTTGTTCCGAGAAGTGGCCCACTATCTACTTTGGGCTGGGGCTGCATTCTTAAGGACCCAACC
>CAUYQG010194831.1:0-19893 GCA_963574415.1 Tarsius wallacei
TCTTGGTGTTGAATTTTAATTTTAATTCATTGGGGTCTGAGAATATTCTTGCTATAATTCTTATATTTTTGAATTTATTAACACTTACTTTACGACTAAGCAGATGGTCTATTTTGAATAATGTTTCATGCAGAGATGAGAGGAATGTATATTTTTCAGTTGTTGGGTGAATAATTCTGTAGATGTCTGTTAGGTTCATTTGATCTATATTCCAGTGGTTTTTGTTGTTGTTGTTGTTGTTGATTTTCTGCTTAAATGATCGGTCTAGTGATGTCAGTGTAATGTTGAAGTTTCCTAATGTCACTGTATTGCTATCAAGATATATGCTCAGGTCAAGTAGTGTTTGCTTCATGAATTTGGGTGCTCTGGTGTCCAGTGCATATATGGTTAAGATAGTTACATCTTCATATTTAATTTTATGCTTTATCGTAATATAATGCTCTTCTTTGCATTTTTTAACTGTTGTTGTTTTAAAGTCTGTTGTCTGATATGAGAATGGTTACTTCTGCTTATTTTTCCCCCCATTTGCATGATAAATCTTTTTCCTTCTATTTATTTTGAGCCTGTAACTGTCTTTGACTAATAGGTGGATCTCTCATAGACAGCGGATGGTTGTTTTTTAATCCACTTAGCTACTCTGCATCTTTTTTTTTTTTTTTTTTTTTGAGTTTGAGTCTCACTCTGTCACGCAGACTGGAGTGCAGTGGCTGCTCCCGGCCACTGCAGCCTCGACTTGCTGCGCTCCAGCGATCCTTTCGCCTCAGCCTTCCAAGTAGCTGGAACTACAGGTGCGCGCTACCACGCACGGTTAATTTTTTTTTTTTTTTTTATTGTAGAGATGAGGTCTCGCCAAGTTGCGCAGGCGGTTCTCAAACCCACGGTCTCAGGCAATCCACTCACCTCAGCCTCCCAAAGCGCGGGATTATAGGCTGAGCCACCGAGCCCGGTTACTCTGCATCTTTTAAGTGGGGAGATTAGACCTCTATTGTTCAGAGTTAATATTGGTATTGAGGGTTTTTTCTGCCATAGTGTTATAAGCTAGCCACCTTGGGGTTTCAAAGTTGTAGTTCCTTTTTTGATCTCTGAGCTTTGTACTAATGTGATCCTTTATTATAGTGAGTCTCATCATTTCATTTTCATATTTAAAACTCTTTTGAGCATCACTTGTGGAGCCAATTTAGTGATGACAAATTCCCTTTGTGTTTGTTTGGAAGAATTTTATTTCTCTTTTGTCTATATAGCTAATTTGGCTATACATAAAGTTATTGACTGACTTTTTTTTTTCTTTAGGGAAGTTAATAACAGGTTGCCATTCTCTTCTGTTTGTAGGATTTCTGCTGAGAAGTCCACTGTTAGTTTATTCTATTTAGTGATTTGGCATTTTTTTCTTATTGCTCTTAGGATATTTTCTTTCATGTCAACTTTGAAGAATCTGTCAACTATATGCCTCTGTGAGTTTTTTCTTGCAATGTATCTTGCTGAGTACTTTGAGCTTCCTGTATCTCAACATCTAGATCTCTCTGAAGACCAAGGACATTTTCTTGAATTATTATGTCAAAGATGTTTTCCATACTTTTTTACTTTAACTTCTTCTCATTCTGGAATGCCTATGGCTCATTTTGTTGCTGCATAGAATCCATACTTCTCAAAGGCTTTGCTCATTCTTCTCAATTTATTTTCTTTATTTCTGTCTGACTGGTCTAATTCAAAGGATCTATCTTCCAGCTTTAAAAGTTTTTCTTCCACTCGGTCTATCTTACTGCTGACGTTTTGAACTATGTTTTGTATCTCTGTCAATGAATTGATTAGTTCTGCATTTTGAATTTTTTTTGTGTGTGTCTATCTCTTATTTCCCCTCCTCAATTGTTCTAATGATTTTTTTTTGTTTTGGTTATAAGCTTTCTTTTGTATCTTCTTGAGCTTCTTTATAATTAATATCTTGAATTCATTATTTGAAATTTCAAGGATTTCATTTTGGCTAGAGATAAAGAGTTAGAATGCCCTTGGGGGTAACACTCTGTTTTTTCATGAAGTTGTAGTTGTTTCTCTACTTATTCTCATCTGAATAAACTACGGTGATTATTCTGTATAAGTTCCTTAGATATAGATAGCCTGTGTATGTAGACTTCCCCGAGTGATGATTTTAGTACTGGATATACTGGAGAGGTGTGGACCAGCTTGCTGTTTTCTTTGCTACTGGGGTGGTGGGGGTCTTGAGAAGCTTATCTTGCTACTCAGTGGTGTGCACTGGTCTCAACACATTACCTGTTTTGTTGCCTTATTCGTTCTCTAGACCAGCATGTGCTACCTATCATAAGAGCTGACTACTGTCGATGTGAATGGGTATTTACTTGATCCTTGTTTACTGACAGAAGCTCTCAGTTATCTCAGCCATTTATCTCAGCTGGCCTGTGGAGTACACAGTGGTTCCCTTTTGATAACATTTTATTAAAAATATGTGTTTTCTCTATATTTCCTATTTTTATGCTTAACTTTTTTATTTTGTGTAGAAAAAACTATCTACCTGTGCAAATATTGTGGAAAGCATACAATTATTTTATTTAGTCTGAAACAAATAATTTATATACAATCAATCCTTCATGATTTTATAAATTTTCTCTTAAAACTACTCAACTTGATTCCTTTTATGTGAGATTTTGGCATCTTATTTAAATTCATACCTTGACTGAATCTATATTCAAGTTTTTTGTTTTGAATTATTAGTTAGTAATTGAATTCTTCAAAGAAATTCTTAATTTCAGCAGATTTCAAATTGATTGGTAAAGATTCCACACAAACTCACAGATCATTTTAATATTCTTCTCAGTCTTATGAATGTTTCTTTTTCAAAATGTTTTATTTGTTCTTTCACTTATGTCTTGGTAAGATTTGATTATATTAATCATCTTTAAAAATATATGTTACTGATAAAATATATTAAGTTTTCTGTAGGGTGACCTCAGCAGAGAAGAAAGAGTCTAATAAACAAGTGGATATCATTATCTGTTCATGGATACCTGTCAACTTCTTTCCCTAGCCACCTCTGTCATCACACAATGGGTTCATGAAAAAAGTGGCCATGATGGCAGGAATGACAATTATGGATGGACTTAGAAACATGAAAGTCTGCACACCAAGATTGACCTGAATATAACCAGTGCTGAGTGCCTAATCTGACAGCATCAGAGACTGATATTGAGTCCTTGAATTAGTGAAGCACCATTCCCTGGGATGATTAGCCAGCTACATGGTAGCTGGTTGATAACATCAGATCAATCTCTCATGAAAGAAGCAACATTTTGTTCTTATCAGAATTTACATTTACTCAAAATATGGATTTGACATCCTTGCATACAATGCTTCTTCCAGAATTACCATGCTTGTACTTACATGATGCCTTATCCATGCTCATGGTGTTTTATGTGGTAATCAAAGAACTCAATTCATTGCATGAGAAGTGTAGACATAGACCCATGTTCACAGAATTCACTTGTTTTGTTATGTGTCTTATCATACTGATATTGTTTGATAGTACACTTTAGTGACTTTTGAAGGCTAAGTGACTGTGTAAGCTAGGTAGCAATGTCTTGGAGGGGATGGGAGAAGGTTCTCCAGAAAGTTTATATGCTATAAATTGTCATCCAATATATGGTACTGTCTCTTAGACAGAATTCATGGGTTCAGAAAACAGAAAAATAAATGGAAGTGACATGTCTTACATTATATACCATGAGCAACTACCAAAAATTTTGCTTCTTCTTCCTGCAACTTAATGTTCTGCTTTTATAGAGGTCTTAGCTCCAAAGGAGGAATGCTTCCACCAGGGATCACCAAGATGATTCCTTTAATCTAGAAGGACAGCCACTTAGACACTTTGGGCTTCTCTCATGCTCTCAATCAACAGGCAAAGAAGGAATTAGGTTACTGACTAAAGTGATTGATCCTAACTACCAAGAGCAAATTGGACTACTACTCCAGAATGGAGGAAAGAAGGGTATTTATGGAATATAGGAGATACCCTCAGGTGTCTATTAGTATTGCTATGCCCTGTGATTAAGTTCAATGGAAAATTACAGCAATGTTATGCAGAGAGGACTTCTAATGATCCAAGTCCTCGAGAATGAAGGCTCAGATCACTACATTAGATTAAAAAAAAAACCAACAACAACAACCCATGACTAGCTGAAATGAATTACTGAAGGAGAAGGAATTACAGAATGTTTAGTGGAAACAGTTAGTTAAAAATACCAGATATGACTATGTGACTGTTACAGTAATGTGGACTTTAATTATTATCAGTATTTTCTCTTTATTTTGTTATAAATATGCGTGCAAGCATATATTTATATATGCATATATGCTTTCTTTACTCATGTATCCCATATTATGTAATGTATTGACTTTATACTATAGTATTTAACTATTGTTAAATTTATGTCATAGTAGTTAAGTTTTGGACTATCAGGTAGAAAAGTAAACAACATTCAAGAACTTTACCTCTTCTTCTGGGGGAGGACTAATGCATTTTTAACTGTATGCAGAATATTTTTATCACTTTAGGAAAATTATCATCATGTTATTTATTTGGAAATTAGGTACTGTTTAAAGAGATCTATATTGGTTCTACATGGACATAATGAGGAATTAACAAGGCTAATCTTATATGTCAACTTGACTAGGACATGGGATGCCTGGATATCTGGTTAAACATTATTTCTTCCTGGTCCATGATGGTGTTTCCATATGAGATTAGCATTTGAATTAGTGAAGTGATTAAGCAGATAACTTTGTCAATGTTGGTGAACATCATCTAATTCAGAAGTTCCCCAACTCCTGGGTTGCATTGATCCATTGCCTGTTAAGAATCAGAATGCACAGCAGGAGGTGAGTGGCAGGTGAGCAGAACTCTAGAACACTGTCTCCTGTTAGATTAGCATTCAATTCTTATAGGAGCACAAACCCTGTTGTGAACTGTGCATGCTAAGGATCTAGGTTACATGCTCCTTTTGAGAATCTAATGTCTGATGATCCCTGCCACCCTCCATGGAAAATCTCTCTCACAAAACCAGTCCCTGATGCCAAAAAGGTTGAGGACTGCTGATCCAGTTAAGACCTGAGTAAGCTGAAAATATGAAGTAAGGTTGAAATAAGTGCATGACTCATTGAGCTGGAACACTGATCTTCTCTATTTTCAGTGCTTCTGGTTCTCAAGTCTATAGATCTGGACTGAAATCTACACCCCTGACTCTCCAGCTCTCAGGCTGTTGAATTAAACTACCAACTTTCCTGGATCTCCAAGTTGCAGATAGTAGATTTTAGGACTTCTCAGTCTTTATGATTCCATAAGTATGTGTATGTTTGTGTGTGTGTGTGTGTGTGTGTGTGTGTGTGTGTGTAATTTCCTATTGATTTTGTTATCTAGAGAACTTTGACGAATACAATTATCCTAATGGACAAAAAAGACAGTGATAATCTCAATTGTTTCACAATCAGAAAACTTAATTTGTTGCTTTTTAAAAATAGCATTCTTAGTAATAAAGCACATGGAAATATATACAAAAATTAATGCCCTGGCGCAAAAGACTTAGTCTTGAGGGCCACAGTAGAGTACTAGATCCTTCTCTAATTTGAAATCACAATCGTTCCATGACTTATGATCCCTTTAAATAAATAAAAGTCTGAGTTTTCTTAGGAAAAAACTCATGGAAATTGAATGATTAATCATACAGTTTAGGGATTTTAAAAGAAAATGTAGTTATCTTCATTGTGGAAGAGCACCAAACAAAGGAAATATGCAGCTACCCTCTCTGAAAGATTCTAATTCTTAGCAATCCAAAACAGCATAGTAGTGCACCAACAAAAATGGGAATTGTTGCATTAAGAAGATGATTGAAATATCTGTATGAGTTTATCTCATGATGAATCAGTTGTTCTGAAATCACATCCAGTTCCTGAATGACATGTTGGAATATACATACTTGATAACTTGCAGAATTCCACATTGTTCTTTCACCTCTGGAGTAAAGGTCATTATAATAGGATCAACCAAGAAAAGTTTCTTCATTACTAAGTCAGTAAGTCAAAAGTAATGTTACATTTCTGGATGAATTATAGACAGAGATATCACAATCAGAGATTTGAAATGTATAAGACAACAAATGTTTTCTAAAATGTATATTTAGATTGTATTGTGTGGGTAATGGAAAACTATTTGAGATTATTTTAAGTTTAAGCAAGGACTGCCTTTAATTGCATCTGTGGCTCCAGATGTAGACTTTTTACTAGAACAAACTGACAGTCTCTAGAAACTTGTTTGAGACTCTCCATCTGTCAAATAATTTTTTTTTTTAAGTCTTAAAGTAAATTTCACCAGACACTCTTTTTGCTCACCTGGCAAGAATAGAAATAAACCTTCATCATTTAAATTCAGAAGTAGAACACATTTCAGTGTTTTTATAATTATTTTTTAGGGACTCAAAAAATTTTACAGAATTTTATATTACATTGATGAAATTTAAGTTACGTAAATGTAATGAGTGGGCATTACAGGCAACTTAGATAACTACTAAGACACATGGTTTCCAGAGCGTGAGAAAAAAATCCCAATAATATTTCATTCACAGCAGCTGATATATATTCTTTGATAAATAGAACAAGTAGAACTTATGTGTACTTCCTAGTACTATAAACACATGCAAAAAATGTTTGCTGAGACTCTCTGGATTTAGGAGTTACATGTATAATAGTTTGCAACTCCTCTCTAACCTAACACCAAGGCTACCAACTTTGAACAGAGCCCAGAGCAAAAGAAGGCTCTTTGGTGAACCTGGGCTATCTTGCAAGAGATCTGACCCACCAGATACAATGTCTCATATGGATAAGATACATTACGTAGATTGTGTCTAGCTAAGGAGAGAAATCACAAAGCAGAACCCTAAAGCTGTTGAAGAAATTATGCTCAATTTTCTAACTGTAGTTCATAAGAGAAACTGGACTTGGCCAGCTTCTGTTGTTTTTTGTTATTGATTATGGCCATACTGACTGGAGGTAGGTGATATCTCAATGTGGCTTAAATTTGCATTTCTTTGATGATTAGTGATGGTGATCATTTTTCATGTATTTTTTTTCCATTTTTTACTAAGGTTTTCTTCCACCCAACCCCCCGCGCGCTTTTGGCACATTTAGTCCCTTGTAGATCCTAGACATTAGGCCTTTGTCATATTAACAGTTGGCAAGTTTTTTTCCCCACTTTATTGTCTGTCTCCCTGTTCTCTTGATGGTTCCTTTTGCTTTACGAAGCTTTTCAGTTAAAGGAGGTCCCATTTATCTATCTCATCTTTTATAGCATTCAGTTTTGGAGAGTTGATCAGGAATTGGTTGCCTATTCCAATTTCTATAAAGGTGTTTCCTATGTTTTCTTCTAGGATTCATATAGTTTGAGGTTTTACATTTAGGTCTTTGATGCATTTAGAGTTGATTTTTGTGTATGGTGATAGGTAGGGGTCCTGTTTCAGTTTCCTGCACGTGGTCATCCAGTTTTCCCAGGACCATTTGCTGAATAGGTTCTCCTTTCCCTAGTGATTGTTGGTGAAGGCTTTGTTGAAGATAAGTTGGTTGAGAAATTGAGGTTTTGATTCCAGAATCTCCATTCTGTTCCATTGATCTAAATGTCTGTTCTTGTTCTTGTACCAATACCAAGCTGTTTTGATTATTGTAGCTTTATAGTAGAGTTGGAACATCTCTACACTGTTAGTGGGAGGGTTATGTAACACAACTTCTGTGGAAAAAAAGTGTGGCAATTTCTAAACAATCTAAAAATCGACCTTCCTTATGACTCAGCAATCTCCCTTCTGGGAATATGCCCGGTGGAACTCAAATCACAAAAAAGATAACTGCATACACATGTTTATTTCAGCATTATTTACAATAGCAAAAACATGGAATCAACCATGCTGCCTATTGAAAGTGGACTGGATAAAGAAAATGTGGTACATTTACATGATGGAATATTATGCAGCCATAAAGAAAAACAAAATTATGAACTTTGCATCAACTTGGATGGAATTAGAGTCTATAATACTCTGTGATTTATTACAGAAACAAAGATCTGAGTACTATATGTATCACTCAGAAGCAGACCCTGAACATTTATCATAATACTATAAGAAAGGGCAGTCCCAGTTGTGTGACAGTGCCGGTGGGGTGTGCACATAACATCAATAAGAGTACCAAACTTTATCTGTATGATTACCACTTATTTACCTAACCCTGAATTGTACTGCATATCTTTCAAATAAATAAAATAAAATAAATTTCATCTCAAAAAAAAAAGGAGAAAGACATTGAATGCCTGATCATGGTATGCCAAGTGACCAAATAACCTTAGTTGCCCAAATAAACAACATTTTGGATGTTATATAGTCTTGTGTGTGGGCTTCATCTTCCCCATGTTCAACTGGAAATGCTATGCATGAGGTACCTTCTTCTGATAGTATTGTCAGTGGTGGTTCATTAGTGTAATGGTGAGCCCTTAAGAGTCTGATTATATGATCAAATTTTTCCCTACTATTTCCTACATCTTCTTCATGGACAGTTTCTTCTAGCCAAAACAACTGAAGTACAGTTTACATACATTCTTACAAGATATTCTACCTTTTGTTGACAATGAAGAAAAGCAAGTCATTATAGAGATAAAGATCAATCTTCATTAATGGGTTGTGAGAATTTGCTAAAACAATCTGACCAAGATAGCCTTCAGCTTGACTAACTTTTACACAGGTGTCTTTCTGCCTCTAGAGCTCTTACAAAATGAACATGACCTACATGTGAGATTCCTCTTTTATTTTTCTCAGAGCATTTACATTAGAAAATGTATAACTGCATTATCTGTCCTTTCAAGATGTAAGTCTTTAAAAAAAAAAAACAAACTTGTGTCAGCTTACAACCTAGTACTCTCTTTCCCAAGGACCTGGAAGCCATTACTTGAAATGTAACCATTAGGAAGGTTGTAAAACTATGTACCGTCAAGAAGTTAAGAAAAATTTTACTTCCTTTTTGAATAACAGTTGTGATAAAATACAAATGGTCATTGATCCTTCACATCAGCTTTTAAACATTCTTCCATCATTTGTGTCAGTAGACTTGAGTTCTAACTACTTTTTGGTTTTTCTACCTTATTACAATAGCCTTAAATAAAGTTTTCCTTACTTGATTAACTTTGTCCAGTAAAATTTTTGCTTTCACGGGTCATAGGTTTAGAAACAAAAACAATTATAAAATTGAATAGCAAGGGGTCTGAAAAGTGTTGTCTTTGGACGGAACTCTGAATAGGTGTATATTTTCAGAATATTTGTACATGTGAATATACACATGCAGGCATATAAACATGCAAACACACACACACACACACACACACACACACACACACACAAACACCACTCCTTCAGAAGATGCTTTCAATAACTGATTGAAAGCCGGTCTCAGTGGCTCAGCCTCTAATCCCAACACTTTGAGAAGCCGAGATGAATGGATTGCCTGAGCCCATGGTTTCAAGACCAGCTTGGGCAACTTGGTGAAACCTCGTCTCTGCAATAAATTTTTAAAAAATTAGCCAGGTATGGTAGTGAATGCCTGTAGTTCTGACTACTTGGGAGGCTAGGATGGAAGAAGTACCCCCAGCAGGTCAATGATAGGGTGGCCATGATCCTGCCACTGCACTTCAGCCTGGGTGATGGAGTGAGACTCCAATTCAAAGTAATAATAATAATAACAACAACAATAATAATAATAGATTGAGGAAGGACATGCATTGTTTGGACATCAGTCAGCTTTTTTTTCCCTAGCTAATGCTGGGCTTGGTCAACTGGCTCATAAACAAAATCGCCATGTTGAGAGTGGTGGATTTTATTTATGAGATTAATACATGGATTGCCTTCTTCAAATGTTTATCTGGTTATCACCAGTGATTCATTCCTGACTATCCAAATGCAAAGGCTAATACTGCTCCTCAGTAGTATAGCATCTTCTGAAAAATATTCTTTCATCTCTTAACAAGTTGATAAATGTGGGCCCTTTCTTCATGGAGGCTGTGAGTTTTCCTATTTCAAAAAATGTATTTGTCTTTCCTGGAAGAATTCTTCACTCAAAACCGACACTGAAGTGCCTTATTCTCAATTATTTCGCCCTAAAGGAAATAACGTGAAACCATTTATAACAAAGGAAGAGAGACAATGTGCCGACATTGGCCATAAATGACCACTGAAGTATATATAACAACTCCATTATGGCACCAAATGTAGAACAAAATCTTGTAAGGTTAGGTACTATACCACAAGATAAGATATACTCTAAATAATGACATGGGTCTGAGAATAAAGGGGTGGAAATCAAAAGACCACTAGTCTCTATTACACATGGTGATACAGTTAAAAATGATTTATTGCTATCCTCATACTTTGGGATTTATATATATAGGTCTTTGTTCAAATAGAGATAATAAGTAAATAGGTAGTAGATAGGTAGATTGATACTTTTACCAGTTATTGTTAAATTATGCTAGATGCAAAATACAACCTGGCAAATTCAATTTCTTCATATCATCAATCCACTAAAAAATATTGAAGAATCTGATTTTTTTTTTGCACAAAATTGGTATTTATCTTCAATAACTGTTAGTTAAGATGTTTACTCCCTTTCAGTGTGATGATATTACCCTTAACCTTACTCTTCCTGTTCTTCATGGCCTACTATTGCTTCAGATCCTTTGTTTTTATTGTGTACCTCTACACAGTTATTAGAGTTCTTACACTTTAATAACTCTTCTCATTCTAAAGTAGACTAGCATATCTTAGGCCTGCAGAGTTGTTATAAACTGGAACTTATTTTCCATACCTCCTTGCACTGAGAACATTTTCTGCTAGATTCCACATATCTCTATAAAAAATACTTTATAGGAAAATATGAGCCGTAAAATTTGTGTTAAATTTCAAGTGATTTGAAATACATATATATGATATATAATATATATTGAAAACCATGAAATTGTGAAACCTATGTAAATTCAATAAACACATGAAATATTAGTATATTAGTCATAAATCATCCAAAAAATAAAAAAAACCCTCAGATATCTGAGGCTACTGTTTCATTTTCTTTCTCATTTAATTTCTAAAGGGAATACTTACATTAAGTGGGACCATGTCTCTGTTGCCTTTGTATGAGCCTGTGAGGATAAGTGTATTGTTTTTGGGCGACAGTGAGTGTATTGCTGCTCACATTCCTTTGCCTTTAATTCTTATGTTGAATCATCCTTGACTTCTGTCTTAAATAGCTAAGCATTTATTATTTTACTGTAATAAGAAATATTATTTAGGCCTGTCTAGTATAGACATCCCTTTTATAGACATCTTTCTTGTATTTCAAGACTTATTTTATTGGTTTGCCCCATGAGCACTAGTTGTGCATGTGTGCAAAGTCAAATTAAAGAAAGAGAAAGGAGAGCATACCCTCCACTACCTACTCTCAGCTATCATGTTTCCCTTTGTTTAGAGTATATTTATAGGGTTTTGGTCTCAGACATTTATGCAGGGAAAAGAAAAAGGAAAGATAGGCTATAATTGCAACATATTTACTCTCTTCAGTAAACATAATGCAAATATTTTCCTCGGAAATAGTATGAGGGAGCCGTAGTCTATGACTCACTGCACTCTACCAAAATAAATGTCCAGCTCTATTTCTAGTTGAGATAAATAATATATATTTGTTCTGCAGAACATGTTTTTAAATAACACATTCCTCAGGGAAACACCTATGAATTTTGTTTTGTTTATCAATGATTCTAGGCCATGTGAATAATCTCTGATGTTTGACTGACATCTTCCTAACTGGTGGAGGCTCATCAACATATAATATCTTTGCTAGGCCTCAAAGAATTATAGATTGGCAGAGAAGCAGAAGCATGAACAAGTGACATCATTCACTCATTTAATACATATTTGTAAGAATATACTCTCATGCTTTAATTCATTCTTGTTATAAACTCCTTACCAGGACTGTGAGGCCTATATGATATTTACAATTTAATGTAACAATCATACAAATAATAACTGATATATTACCGTTAGATTTGGTAGGTAAATAATACATATTGCATCCTATATAACTCATTAATTAGTGCTGGATAGTCTCTAAAAAAAGGTGTTTTACAGATATTCATAAGGTACAGATAGAAACCCTTCTGCAAAACAATCTTTTTCACATTTGATGTACTTGCTAAGATGCTTGTTCAATGTATTGTTCAAAAAGGAAAACACTGCAAGCATGAGCCAACTTATTTAGTTCAATTCTTGATGCACATTTTCATGTGAATTACTAGGTTAAGTGATTGCCCAAAAAAGAATGATAAAATATGAGGCATAGAACTCTAAATACAGTATAGTGCAAATATGAGAGTGAGTACACTCACACTCACTCTTGGAAAAAAGAAGAGCTGAAACTATATTGCTATGTCTGCATGAGTGTACGTGCGTTATAAACTTTTATACCTCTATATAATTATGTAATAATGAATTATTGCATGTATTTGCTTTAAATTAAAGACTGCATGTTCAAAACCAAAAGTGAGTTAGGTAGCCAACAACCCAAATCACTATGTGCCAAGCTTTTATTGTTCCAATATACTGGTGCACACAGATGTTTATCCAATATTTTTGGATATAAGGTCAAAGGTGGCATATAAAAGAATAAATTATAGCAACAATAAGTCACTATTTTACCACACTTTATTTATCATTTAGTTTGTATTTTGTTTTGGTTAAAAAAATCTATAGTAATCATACTCAGCAGTGGCTCAAAGGCAACATAATCACATACAAAATTACTTACTGTGAACCATATGATTCCTTTACCCCCTGCATACATAATAGTCTTCCCCACTTTGCAAACCTAATCATTAATCAGCATGGATCTTTTCAAAATTACCTGTTTACACTAGTGGCTATTGAGCTACAGAGTGCACATTCTATTAAGGTGACCCTAGGTTCTCACAGCCAAAAAGGAAAAATCAGTGTGAAATGACACGGAAAGGAACCGAAGAGTGCTTGTCGAGACATCCTGGGAATATCAGCATCATGATGCTGCTCATTAGGTGGAACCCATGACATTAATAATGACACTAATAATAGCTCTGACCTACATAGAACTATGTCTTTCCAAAGGTTATATGAATACATTATACAAAGAATAGCTAGCTTCATATTGGAGTAAAGTTGCAGCTGTATCTTGAAGAATTAATCTGTGATTTTCTGTTGTTTTCCCCTAGTTCTCTGTTGTCTTACTACAACTCCTGCCATGGTGTATCTTCCTGTACCAACACACAGTGAAACTCCAGATCTAAAATTCAAAGAAAACTGACAACTAACTTTTTGAGAGAAAAACATTTGTATGGTTGCAAAAAATATGTTTCCTTCCCAATTATGACTTAGCTTGGAGGAAAAAAAGGAGTCATTTTATAAATGAATTAAACTGGAAAGAAAAGATCTGTAGGAACTGATACATAGCAGCTACCAGGTATCTGGTAGGTTCCCTGCCGACAACCTCCCATATGATAGTCACTTATACAGCAGGCAGCATCTTTCTTTCCCACAGCAATTGATACTCATGGGAGTATCAGCAGCTCTAGACAGAACTAGAGGAAGTGTCCACTATATGTTAGGAAAGAAAATAACTAAGCTATAATGAAAAATATAAGCATATTATTGAAAAAATTGACAAGATTGGTGAACCCTGACTAATGTCACAAAAGAGAAAGAGAACATAAATACACATGATTAAAAATATCAAGGAGAAAGTAACCATAAACACAAAGGAAAATCCTAAGTGACTATTTTGCACAACTTAAAACAATTAAAATGGAAAACATGAATGTAAAAGATTATTTTCAACAAAATTGTAATCTCTAAATTGAAAATAAATAGTTCAAGTTTGTTCTTTGTGAAAGTTAAAAACAAAAGGACAAGTACATATAGGCATTTAAATGAAAGGATAAATAAATCAAAGGTGATTAATTATCCTAATATTATATTAAGTAAAATCAATGTCAAAAACATTACATGAGGCATAGACTTAACTTTATTATGCTAAACAGTATAATTCACAATTAAAACACATTTTTGCAACAAATATGAAGGCAACTTTTCTTGAAGTAGCAGACAAGAATTGCAATAAGCAGAAACACAATAAAAGCAGGAGATTTTAATTAATCTAACTAATTCTAACAGTAATCAAGTGGTCAAAAATATAATGATAAAGAAAAACTGAAACTGTAAAAAACCTAATTAACAAGGTGGAGCTAAGAGATTATATGTGTGCATTATATGTATGTGTGTGTATACACTACAATTTCACTATAATTCTTACAAAAATGAGTACAAGTAAATGTTAACCATTAGTATAATACAGAAATATCTTCCTAGCTCATTGCAATGGCATTAGTAACTAATTCAGAAATAATCATAAGCATCTATCTGAAATGTAAAACAAATATTTATTTATAAATGACTATTGTGTTATAACAAAGGAGGAATATAAACCTAGAAAAGATGGATAATTGAAATAAGAATTACAGGACCTTCAAGATAAAGACACAGCAGTACTCAGAAAATTTTATAACATATAGTTAGGTCAGTAAAAAATAAAGATTATTGAAAAAAAGCACACATTTATGGGAGTGATGAGTAGTTACTTTTTAAGTGACTCCTCCGGTAAGAAAAAATGGTTTGAATTACTTGTAAAACAATCAACAAGTAACAACTGGGCTTGATAATCAGCACATATAACCTTAAAGATGATTCAAGAATGTGCTAAGGTAACTCGAAAAATGAAGTGCCAGTTGGGACAAGAATAAATGATATTCAGACTGCATCAAGATTAAGTAAAAACAAGCATCCTATCAATTTGCATCTCTAGGCTTTGGCATCTTGTGCAATGGTTTGCCAGTGAAGTCTAGCAGCACTGTCATTTTCACAGTGCTATATAGGGTATGCTTTCAAATGATAAAGTAATTATAAAAATTCCCATGTGTAATTGTCCATGAATGTAAATTGAAAGTCATCCCTGGTTGTGATACATCAATTATTGATGCCCTAAGAAATTTGTTAAGCCGCATGATGGCTGGGTGCACTGAGACACTGCAAATTATGCCTCCAGAATGTGGCTATTTTCAGAATAGAATCATTTACAGTTGGCAAAAGAGCAAGTTCTATTACTATAGTGGCAAAATACTAAATAACTATATCCACAGTTACACTTTCTCAATGTTCAATAATCACTACTATCCTTAGGGGCTCTTTTAAAGCATGCATCTTTAATCATGTCATACAATATTTGGGAATAGAGTATTCTAAAAAGTTATTTTTTTAAGAGTAATATATTACAATAACAAGGTTCAAAATAAGATTAATATAAAATGGTATGAAGTGAAAAAACATTTTTCTCCTTTACATGCTTCTATTTCATATCGACTACTTCAATACTGAAAAAATATATTAAGCTTCAGGAACTTTCTTCCAATATTTCTTTAGGCAACTAAATCTTAGTTTTATTTTTTCCCTTCTTTCACTATAAGTACTGCATAAAATATGCCCTTTTCTTCCATATATTTTGGTTAAGCAATGTATCTTAGGAGTATTTTTATGCAGCTCTAGTGATCTTCATTTTGTTGTATAGCTATTGAGGTTTTAATAGGTGGTAATAGTGTAGACTATTTTAAAAGATTACTAAAATAAGCACTTTAATTTTTTTTAGATTTTGTTTTGTAATGCAAAGAAGCCTCAATAAATAATGATGTACAAAATAATTTTTTGTGTGTGGGTATAATCATAGAATAATTTTTAAAGGAAAAAGTGTAGAATCAATAGGCAAATTCATTTTTAATCATAATAGATGACAAATTCACCTTAAGAGAGTTATACCATTTAGTATTCGCAAATAAAAAAAAATGTTTGAGAGTACTTATTCCTTCAAAATTTCATTCAAAATGTATTGTCAATTTTTAAATATCGGCTAATCAGATAGATGAGAAATAATTTCTATTGTTGCTTTAATTTGCCTATATTTCATTATGAATGAGATTGAACATCTTTTAATATGTTTCATTATCACGTATGCATTTTAATAATTGCTAATACATTTCATTTGTATGAATTTTAATAATGAAATATTTGTTCTGTTGTTATTGATGTCTAAGAGCCATTTATATTACAAAGATCAGTACTTTGTGGTATGGCTTCAAGTTTTTTCCTAGATTGTTATTTACTGTTGGTGATTTCTCTTTTTTTAAAGGTCATAAATAAATTTATACCTTTAGATGACAGTCAAACATACTAGTATTTTGTTGCTTCTGGTTTTTAACAGTGATTAGAAATACCTGTTTCATTTTAAATTAATATGCAATTTAGTTTTAGAAATGTATTATATTTTGTATATATTGTTATATATTGTTTTTCCACAACCATTGATTTAAATGTCCAGTTATATTACCATTGATTTGAGGTTGTAATTTCATTATATACTAAATTGCCACAAGTTCTTGAGTCTGTTTTAACTTTTATATTCTTTTTCAATATTGTTTGTCTATTTTTCTGATAGCACCATATAATATAAACTGTGTTAAGGTATCCCCTCCCTTGCTATACTGTTTCAGAGTGTTTGAAAAATATTACATGTTTTCAGCAAAAAACTTGGGAATTTTATTGGATTATATTTGAATGTATCAGTTAATAAAGAGATAAATGGTATTTTCATCATGTATATTTCTATTGAGAATTTTGTGCAATTTTTCAATTGTTCAAGTTTTTGTTATTCATAAGTGTTCTAAAGTTAATTCTTGTTTTTATCTAGACCTTTTTAAACATTCTTTTCTAAGTTTTTTGCTTTTTATTGTGATTAGACATATGATATTTACTTCCACTGCATTTAAAAATTGTTAGATACGACAGTTAATGATGAGTTAGAGTAATTTTATTCCCCACAAACTGAAGGTGTTTATTTATGGTAACAGTTTTTAACTGATCTCTGGTTTTAAAATAATATTGTTTTAATTTGAATATTCATGATTTTATATGTTGATATTAAAACATTTTATACCTGTTTATACGTATCACGTTATTCTATTTCATAAGTGGACCCTGAACATTATTATAACAGTATAAGAGAAATATGGGCAGTAGTGGGACACTCACTGCCAGAGGAGGGGGAAAACATAACATCAATAAGGATACCCACACTTTACTTGACCACTTATATATAACTAGCCCTCAACTGTACTCCACATCTTTAGAATAAAAAATAAAAGAGAAAAAATGAAAAAAAAATTAAAGCTCATTATAAACAATGGTATTTGTTCCTAATATTAGGAACAATATTAGGAAATGCCTCTAATAAACAATGTTTATTTATTAAATATGATAGTAACTTAAGAATTATATACACATACACAGACAGGCACATACATATTTTTACATTTATATATGTGAAAAGCTATTTATGTGTTTGTATTGTGCAGGTAAATATATGCACACTTATGAAGTGTAATTTATTTTTCATGTTTATATGTATAAAAACACACATACACACATACATATACAAACGTGCATACATGTAAATGATACAAAAATATTTACTAATACTAGTCTATTTAAGGGTTTTATGTTTTAATTCAGAATTATTCTGGTTTTTGCTCAATGATTCCTAGTGTCTAGGTAGAAAACTTCTTTTTTAATCTTTAGATTTATTAATATATGAATTGTTTAAATATCATAAGTATTTAATGATTTTTAAAAACAATGGAGCTAGTATCTGTATTATTTTATGATATTTAGGATCTTTACATATATATTTATAACTGGTATGGATACTGATTAGTGGTCTCTATCCCTCTGGAAATTTTTGTACAATTTTGACACTATAACAAGGCTTGTGATTTTTTCCTTAAACTCCCCTTCTCTTCTTTCATTTGCATAACAGGCAACTTTCTTCACCACCCCTTGACCAAGGGTTTATTAACCCATCAGGCAAAGGTCTCTCCCTTCAAGTTATAGGCAGCATTAATGATTTATAATAAAATTATAAATACTTTCTCTTTTATTTCTGTAGCGTTGGTTCCTCTAACATAACTGTGTTTTTTAATAGAGTTATAAAAATAAATTTTGAACTAGACAAGAGGTATTACTGCAGCTTTCAAAATATCTGATGTAACATTGCAATATAATTATCTATTCTGTTCACTTTTGTTTTGAAATTTGTAATTTAAATTTTACAATGAAGGCAAATGAGTTTGTTGACAGTTGTTCTTTAAATAGTTCCACAAATTTTTCAAAGGGGTACAAAATTAAAACAAAACAAAGCAAAAAAGAGCTTATAGCTTCGAAGAACAATCAAGAGTGTAGAACACATATTTTCCAGACTTCAGTGAAGGCTTTCTAAATCTTTTTTCTAATACAAAGAAAATACAGATATAATATCTAGAAAATCTATCTCAGAGTTTTTATTTATAATACTGGTTGGGTCAATATGTTATAAGGTGATTCTTATAATATTTGCTTGCCAGTGGTATTTAAAAGTAAATATGATTGCCTATTGTCTTGTTTATATGTTTTGATATTATTTTATGTAAAGAATTTTTACCTACACAAAATGATACATGATAGTGTAGAAGGAAGGTAACCAGACTTGATAAGATCAATGTCATTGTGTTTCAGGAATGCCATTTTGCAACTGCCTGACCTCAGAATGTACTTGCTGATACTGCTACCATGTATAAAAAAAAATTATGCTGAGAACTGAATTTTTTTAAACCCCTGTATCAAGGACTTTCCCCTAGAAACCAATGAATTGTTATGATAAACCTTTCCAACAATCAGAATAATATGTTATGAATGAGTTATTGAATACTAACTTCCTCTAATTTCCTTAAAAACCCTACCAAAATTAGATGGTCAGGACACAATTTCTGAAGTAATTGGAATTTTTGTTTCTCAAATTCCAAGTCTAAGACTTCCAATGTACTTCTTTAACTGGCTTTCAGTCTGTGATTCTTTGGTTGACAATCGTGTAATATAGCCCCATTTACAACTCCCTAGTTCAAGAACTATTAATTATGGCCAACCATCAGTATCTTTGTTCACATTCCTGAATTTTTTTGTAGAAGTAAATCCCAGATATATAATTTAAAATTGTGAATAAAGCACCAATTATCTCTAAATTTAAGAACTATTAAAAATAAACAGAACACCATTATTAACCCTAAAATATTTGGTAATAAATGTATTACTATTTCTTTTTTTTTTTTTTTTTTTTTGCTATTTAATATAAATTATTCCTATAAAACTTTATTTTAATGTGAATATTAAGTAATTTTTAAAATAATAAGACCCATGTCTCTAAGGCTTAAACACTTCTTTGGCACATGCTGAAAAAAATATTTTCACTATTATAATAAAGCAAATATATGTGTATGTGTGTGTGTGTATAAATATATATTATTCCCCAAATCTTTGACTGTATTTTATGCCCAAAAAATATTTATACCATTGTGAATATTAGAATTCCTTAAGATTACATAAGAGATGATTTCGTTAATATTTTTTTAACCTGAGTATTGCTTTTGGGTTAATGTCTGTGATTTTTATTATCCCCTTATCTTCATAAAATACTGTTCAAAGTCTTTTGCCTCTTTCATATACATTCTGCCTATAAAACTTTCTATTAAGGTGAAGATTAAGTCATTTTTAAAAGAAAGCAGAAAGATCAAGACATCTAAAACCTTAAAGCAAATTATAAAATTATCTGACCCAAATATCTATTTGACACAAAAGAGACTTAAACAAGTAGAAAGGC
>CAUYQG010194832.1:0-16692 GCA_963574415.1 Tarsius wallacei
GCAAAAAGAGAACACTTCTACACTGTTGGTGGGAGTGTAAACCAGTGCGACCTCTGTGGAAAGCAGTGTGGTGATTCCTGAAAGCTCTAAATACTAACCTCCCATATGACCCCGTGATCCCCCTACTGGGAATATACACTGAAGAACTAAAATCACTCTATAAAAAAGATACCTGCACACGTATATTTATCGCAGCATTGTTCACAATAGCAAGAACCTGGAAGCAAACATGCTGTCCATCAAAAGAGGACTGGATTAAAAAAATGTGGTACATATACACAATGGAATACTACACAGCCATAAAAAAGAACAAAATCATGAAATTTGCATCAACCTGGATGGAACTAGAGTCTATAATACTGAGTGACTTCTCACAGAAACAAAAAACTGAGTATCACATGTTCTCACTCATATAGTAGACCTTGATCATCCAATGTATTACCACAAGAAAATGACTGACAGTGGTGGGAAACTATGGGCGGGGAGGGGGAGGGTGATTGGATTAATGGTGGTAAATATCTGTCTGGGGACGGGGAGACACTTCCTATCAACAAGGGTGCCTGAACGAGGCATATTTGTACACCTAACGCTTAACTGTACCCCACAATATCATAATAAAAAATATTGGATAATAAAAAAAAAGAGGTTAAGTTAGATGTTCATATACAGAAAAAACATTTTTTATTTTTATATTTTCTACCACAGCATTGATAGGAATCGACAATAACCCTGAGTGACTGGCAGTGAACTGCATGAAGATGGACAATATTTAATACAAAATGTAAAAACTTAAATAAAGAGAGGCAGCATCCAATTTATTTACAAGGAAAAGAATTCCTCGTATGAAAATATTGTAGACATTTAAAAAATTGTAACATATGCCAATTTACTTATATTTTCATTTATTATTACTGATTCTATCCAAGAAAAATATGCCTTTAGCCATTTCAAAAGAAGTAATTAAAAATCAGTCATGAACATTATTGAATAAAATAACATGTAGCAGAAAATAGCTCTTTCCTGAATGAAGATTGGTTAAATATTGTGGACTTTTTGCATCCTTTTTTTGTTTGGTATTAGAACATATTCAATTTAATCTACAACTAAATCCTAAAATATCTTCAATTTAAGCTAAATATAAAGTTCTTATCTGTTTTTCATTTTAACATTTTTGTTCTATAGAAATGTTCTGTTGACATCAAGAAAAGTTTAGTTATGTATTGAAAAATGAAAATCTGATTTAATAAAGATACATTACTCCAACTATTTGTTTAATTTCTTATGCAGCAAGTGTACCAAATTTAAAATGAAAAATAAAATGCAATTAAATCTTCAAAATTTCACAACTGGATGCATTAATGACTGTTTCTTCACTGAAAATTGTTATGATTTGTAAAATATTTTAGGAACCTGAATTATTATCTTTTAAAAATTATCTTTATTTAGCAGAAAGACTGCAATATCAGTAAAAGAAAATAAATTTACAGTTTATTTTTTATTTAAAAATGCATCTTTTTTTCACTTAATCATATTTTAATTGGTTCTTTTTTCTTTTTCAACAGGCTGAGTTAAATGACCCAACAGATCCTTTCACTAGGTATAATGCAAAAGTTTCATCAAATGTAGAGGAAGAAGTTTTCTCCAAATATATGGGATGGAGGATTTCCAACACACTTTCCAAACTGTTTTTCCCCCCCATTGATGCCCTTCCTTTGAAGAAACCATCAATAAAATGGGATCAAAGAAAACATCTGAATAAAAAGCCAGAATCTATGAAAAAGAGAGTTCTGCATTTTACTGTAAGGTAAAGTGAAGCACTATTTGTCCTATTATTCTAATACATTACATTTAAAAATCACACAAATTAAAAATAATCGTTTTCCATGTTACTTAACTTGGTTTCCCTTCTTCACTTCATGTCTTGGCTCCAGCACTATGTTGGTATTCTCATTGTGCCAGTTCTTCTCTTTTCAGATTCTGTTTCCTCATGTTTAGAATAGATATTATTATAGAATACAAGTAAGTATTGACATAATTTAGTGTAGCAAATATTTATTTAAAATATAAATGATATTATTCAATATTCAAAATTTTAAGACTGTATTCATTTTATGTATGTGTGTATGCATTCATATATGTAAATATTTAATATGTATTTAATAGTATCTAAGTTAGAGTCCTGAACATAGTAAGCACTTATTTCAATAAGTGGTAGTTATGAGGGTAATTATTAAATTTTATGTTTCAACTCTTCGTTAATATATTCAAGCTTATTTCTAAGGACTTCAAGAAATCTTGGACTTAGCAAAAATTTATTTAAGTGAATAATTTCAAGTGTATTTATCATTTCTTCAATGGTAGATTTTTTTCAGATTCTTAGGATTCCTATTAACATTTTAACATGCTTAGGTATTTATTACACTGTCATCCATTTGACAGATTGTTTAAAATTGTTGAAAAATTGCTCTGTTGATATACAAGGCCCTGTTTTACATTTGAGATCTTTCAGCAAAGCTTTAATCAAAACAGAACCTTTTTGTAAAAAAATTTTATTTTAAAGATGTGGGGTACAATTCAGGGTTAGGTATACAAATGTTCATTATGCAGGTACCCTTGTTGATGAGGTGTGCACCCCCCAGGCAGATTCTCATTACTACCAACCCTGACGCCCTCACCATCCCCCAGCAGTTTCCCACTACTGCCAATCCTTTTCTTACAGTATTTCAATAATTATTGAAGGTTCACTTATGAGTGAGAACATGTGATACTCAGTTCTTTGTTTCTGTGATAAATCACTCAGTATTACAGACTCTAAGTCTATCCAAGTTGCTGTGAAGTTCATAATTTTGTCCTTCTTTTTGACTGCATAATATTCCATTGTGTGTATGTACCACATTTTTTTTATCTAGTCCTTTTTCAATGGGCAGCACAGTTGATTCCATGTTTTTGTTATTGTGAACAATGCTGCAATAAACATATGTGTGCAGATAGCTTTTTCATAGAGTGATTTGAGTTCCTCCAGGTATATTTCCAGAGACAGAAACTTTTTATTTACTATTTAATACAAGCCATTGAAAGTATATATGTTATATTTTTTCTATTAATTTTGAGAAATTCACAATGAAATCAGCTTTCTTTATGTTTTTAATAATTCTTTTTTTATATTTTGATGTTCTGTTGAGCAATTTTTTCTTGGTAGACTTTGATTGGTAGTTAGATTTTACTTTGATTTTTCCATTCCTGGTTTCTCTTGGTTGGTTGTACCTGCTATATTTTGTCTTATGCATTGCATTTGATTGGCTTTGCCTTTGTGTCTTTTTGCAATCTAATCTAAGAGCCTTTTGCTCCTGGCTTGGAGGGATTATAAGCCAGTGAATAAACTTAGTTTGTCTAAATAGTCACTGATATTGTTTCAATACATGCAAATCTAACTGTAAATTTTGTTCCTATTACAGAAAATATACTTTTTTAGGTATTTATTTTTATATATTTTTCATTTGACTAAAGTATTTTTGGGTATCTTACATACCTGCTAAATATTTAAAAATAGATTATATTTGTCTCTATTAATGATAATTTAAGTGGAGTATAATTCTTGATTAAAAATTACTTATCCTTTGTAACTATTATGATAACATATTAGTATGCTTGCAAAGTCTGGCATATAGTGTGATTTTTTTCTTTTCCTTTCTTTTTTTTAATAGCATCTCTGCCCCCATCTTATTTTAAAAGAAAGCTTACACATGTTCTCTCTCTCATGCTTTTTCATGAGAAATGTTTTAGAATTTTATACATTAAAGTTATCAAGTGACAATCTCCCTTTATTACTGACCCTTATTTGTCTGGTTTATCCCCATCTCTCCCTGTCCTGGGTAATAACATCAGTAATTGCTTTTGTGTCTTTACTGGTTTATACAATGCAAACATAAGAAGTTGTATGTATTTTTAAAATTATTTTCTTTATCTTTTTTGTCACTAATATAAATTAATTTTGACTCCAAATGTTGCTTCTCTCAGGTTGCCCCTTAAATATGTTGAAAGCTATTGCTTTCTGTAGTTTAATTTTGCACCCTACCATCTTGTAAATTCACATATTGAGTTCGAGTTTTCTTTTTCTTTTTGGTGGATTTTTATTATTTATTTATTTTAAAGATATGGGAGTTTGAGTTTTGTATATTAACAATTATATCAAGTACAGATGGTTTATTTTCTTTTCCCTGGTTTTTATACTTTTACTTTCTTTCTCTTATGTATTTCACTGGTTCAGTATGGCCAGTAAAATACTAATTAATAATTGTGAATGTGGTTATATTTTTCCCATTGTTACAAAAAATTCTTCTGATGTTTCCCAGTTAATCATAATGCTGGATTTAGAACTGGAAAGTGTGTATTTTCTCAAGTTCATTGAATATTTTATTAAAAAATTATACTGTCTATAAGAAACTCACTTTATATTTAAGGACACATAGACTGAAAGTGAAAGGATGAAAAAAGATATTTCATGCAAAGAGTAATGAAAAGAGGGCAGGAGCAGCTATAGTTAGACCAAAAAAAAAAAAAAGACACTAAATCAAAAACTGTTGCAAAAGGTAAAGAAGTCTTTACATAATTATAAAGTATCCATTCACCAGAAAGATACAATAATTATATATGCACCCAGCATAAAAGCACCTAAATATATACATCAAATACTAACAGAATTGAAAGGAGAAATAGACAGCAATACAATAGTAGCAGGAGACTTCAGTACCTCAATTCAATAATGAATAGAACAACCAGATAGAAGATTAACAAGTAAAGATTCGACTTGAACAACACTGTAGACCAAATGAACCTAATAGACATAATGAACATTATATCCAACAGCAGCAGAATCTACACATTCTTCTCAGGTGCCATGAAACTTTTTCTAGAATGGATTATGTGTTAAGTCACAAACAAGTCTTGACAAATTCAAATAGATTGAAGTCATATCATGTTTCCTTTCAAACCACAATTGAACAAAACAATAACAGAACAAAACCAAAATTTCACAAATATGTAAAAATTAAACCACACACCTTTGAGCAACCGTTGAGTCAAAGATGAAACATAAAAGAAAATGAGAAAATACCTTGAGGCAGATGAAAATGAAATCATAACATACTAAAACTTGTGAATACAACAAAAGCAGTACTAAGAGGGACATTTATTGGAATACATATATTAAAAAGAAGGCAAATATCAAAAAAACTAACTTTACACCTCAAGGAGCTAGGAAGAAAAAAAAAAACTATGCCCACTATAAGTGGAAGTAAGGAAATAACAAGATTTGCATTTAGATAAAGAAAATAGAGAATACAAATCAACAAAACAGAGTTTATATTTTTGAAAATAAAAAAATTGACAAGATATTTGGTATACTAACTAAGAAAAAGAAAGAAGTCTAAAATAAAGCAGAAATAAATGGGGTGACATTAAATTTGATGCCAAAGAAATATAAGGATCATTAGGGAAAGTTATGAACAATTACATGCTAATGAATTGGATAACCTTGAAGTGAGTACATATTTAAAAACATACAACCTACCAACACTAAAACATGAAGAAATACACAGTCTAAATAGACTTATAAATAATGTGGAAATTGAATTAGCAATTGAAAACCAACAAAGAAAAATCCTGAACCAGATGGCTTTACTGGTGAATTCTACAAAACATTTGAAGAATTAACGCCAATTATTCTTAGACTCTTCCAAAAATTGAAGAGTAGGAAAAACTTCCAAACTTGTTTTAAGAAGTCAGCATTACTGTATTAATAAAGCCAGGCAAAGATAACATGAGAAAACAAAACGATAGGCCAATAACATTGATAAATATAGATGCATAATTTTCAAGAAAATACTAGCAAGCAGAATCCAGCAGCATATTGAAAGAATCATACACCATGACCAAGTAGGTTTTATTCCTGGTGACTACAAAACTAATTAATCACATGGTCATCTAATAGGTGCAGAAAATGCATTTGACAATATTTAACATCATTTCATGATAAAATTGTCAGCAAATTCAGAAATAAAAAGAATATACCTTAACACAATAAAGGCCATACATGAAAAGTCCACAGTTAACATCATACTCAATGGTGAAAAACTGATAGCTTTTCTTATAATATCAGAAAGGTGACAAAGATCTCATTCTTGCCATTTCTATTTAACATAGTGTGAGAAGTCCTAACCAGAGTAATTGGCAAAAAAAAAGAAAAGAAAAGGCATCTGTATCAAAAAGTACAAAGTTCTTGCACTGATAAAGGACTTTGGCAAAGTCTCAGGGTATAAAATTAATGTGCAAAAGACAGTCATATTTTTATGCACCAACAACAAGCAGACAGAAAACTAAATAAAAACAATCCCATTCACAATAGAAAAAAGGAAAAGAAATATCTCGGCATTTTCCTGACCAGAGAAGTGAAAGACATTGACAACAAAACTATAAAACACTGCTCAAATAAATCAAATAACACAGAAACAAATGGAAGAATATTCCATGCTCATGGATTGGAAGAATTAACATTGTTAAGATGTCCACTTACCAAAAGTAAGCTACAGATTCAACATAATGCCCATTAAATTACCATTATCATTCTTCTCAGACCAGGAAACAACAATACAGAAATTCCTATGAAAGCAAAAACGACACGAATAGACAAAACAATCCTCAGCAAAAGAAACAAAGCAGAAGGTATCACACTCCCAGACTTTAAACTCTACTATAAAGCTACATTAATCAAAACAGACTAGAATTGGTATAAGAATAGGCAAACAGACCAACAGAACAGGTCAAAGATTTCAGAAGCAAAACCTCAATTTCTCAACCAACTCATCTTTGACAAAGCCTCCACCAACAACCACTGGGGAGAGGAAAACCCACTCAGTAAATGGCACTGGGAAAATTGGCTGAGCATGTGTAGAAGAATGAAACAGGATCCCTATCTATCACCATACATAAAAATCAACTCCAAATAGATCAAAGACCTAAATGTAAAACCTCAAACTATAAGAATCTTAGGAAACACAGGAAACACCCTTATAGAAATTGGCATAGGTAACTAATTCCTGATTAAAAACCCATGCCATAAGAGTAAGATAGACAAGTGGGACCTCATCAAACTGAAAACCTTCTGCAAAGCAAAAGAAACTATCAAAAGAGCAAGAAGACAGCCCACAGAATGGGAAAAAAATATTTGCCAACTGTATATCTGACAAAGGCCTAACATCCAAGAGCAACAAGAATCTCAAATGTGCCCAAAGGAAAAAAACAAACAACCCATTGAAAAATGGGCAAAAGACATGAATAGACACTTCTCAAAAGAAGCCAGCCAACAGACACATGAAAAAATGCTCAACTTCACTAATCATCAGAGAAATGCAAATAAAAATCACAGTGAGATACCACCTAACTAGTAAGAATGGCCATCATTATTAAAACAAAAAACAAATGCTGATGAGGATGGAGAGAAAAGGTAATGCTTTTATACTGTTGGTGGGTGTGCAAACTAATTCAACCTCTATCGAAAAATGTGGCTATTTCTTCTTTTAAATTTTAATATTTTAAAGATGTGGTGTACAATTCAGAGTTAGGAACACAAATGTTCATTATGCAGATAACCTTGTTGTTGAGGTGTGCCCCTCCCTCCCCTGGCAGTTTCTCTCAACTGCCAATCCCACACCCCCTCTCCAGGCAGCTTCCCACTACTGCCAATAACCTTCTTACAGTATTATGATAATTGTTCAAGGTCTGCTTATGAGTGAGAACATGTGGTACACTGTTTTTTGTTTCTGTGATAGATCACCGAGTATGATAGACTCTAAATCCATCCAAGTTGCTGTGAAGTTCATATTATTGTCCTTCTTTATGGCTGCATAATATTTCATTGTATATATGTACTACATTTTTTTTAATCCAGTCCAGCTTCGATGGGCAGCATGGTTGGCTCCATGTTTTTGCTATTGTGAATAGAGCTGCAACAAACATGTGTGTGCAGGTATCTTTATGGTAGAATGACTTGAGTTCCTCCAGATATATTCCCAATAGGGGAATTGCTGGGTCATTTGGAAGGTAAATTTCCAATTCTTTCAGAAATTGCCACACTGTCTTCCAAAGATGTTGCACTAGTTTGCATTCCCACCAGCAGTGTAGAAGCATTCCTCTTTCTCTGCATCCTTGCCAGCATCTGTTGCTGTTTGTTTTATTAATGATGGCCCTTCTTATTGGGGTTAGGTGGTATCTCAGTGTGTTTTTGATTTGCATTTCCCTGATGATGAATGAGGCTGAGCACTTTTTCATGTGTCTGTTGGCTGTCTGTATATCTTCTTTTGATAGGTGTCTATTCTAAAAGAATGAGAGATGAACCTTCCATATAACCTAGAAATCCCCCTTCTGTGAATATACCTGGAGGAACTCAAATCATTTTGCAAAAAAGAAACCTGCCCACACATGTTTGTTGTAGCACTATCACAATTGCAAAAACATGGAACCAACTGTGCTGACCATTGAAACTGGACTAGATAAAGAAAATGTGGTACATATATATGATGGAATATTACACAGTCATAAAAAAGGACAAAATTATGAACTTCACAGAAATTTGGATGGATTTGGAGTCTATCATACTCAATGATCTATTACAGAAACAAAGAACTGAGCACCACATATTCTCACTCATAAATGGATCCTGAATACCTATCATAATATTACAAAAAAGGGATTGTCAGTAGCAGGACACCACTAGGGGAGGGGGAAAGGGCACATAACATCAATAAGGATGCCTGATCCTTATCCAGGCAAAATCAGGTCCAATAGGAGGTCCAAAATTTCACCTGTACCTAAATTACTTATGAACCGAATCCTGACTTGTACTTCATAATTTTTAAAAAAATGTAAAAAGTAAAATTGCTCTTGTTTCAGGTGATTTGAGCTTATACAAATAACCCTAAATACTCCACCAAAAAAACGGTTTAATAAATTAATTAATAAATTAAATAACTGTTTAATAAATTAATTAATCAACGAATTCAATAAAATTGCAAGATATAAAATCAACAAATAAAGTTAATTACATTTCCATCATTAACAATGAACTATCCTGAAAAGCAAAGTAAGAAAACAGTCAAATTTACAGTATAGCCAAAGGAATAAAATGTTTAGAAATAAACTTAACATGTAAAAGACTTCTATATTTAAACCTACAAAACACTGATGAAAGAAATTAAAGAATACAGAATCAAATGAAAAGCATTCTGTATTCATGCATTGGAAGACTTATTATTGTTTAAAATGTCCATATTACCCAAAGTGAGTTCTAGGTTCTATGTAATCAATGTCCTGACAGCATTTTTAAAGAAATAGAAATAACAATTGTAACATTCATTTGGAAACACAAGAGATTATAAATGGCCAAATCAACCTTAGAAGGAAGAACTAAGGCATAGGCATCACACTTTGTGATTTCAATGTTTACTGTAGCAAAGTTACAGTAATAAAAACAGTGTGGTATTGGCATAAAGATAGACATATAGACTAATGGGATAGAATAGAAAGCCCAGAAATAAATTTACACACATATGGTCAATTGACCTTTGACAAGAGAACCAATTATACAAATAGGAAAATAACAGTCCCTTCCATATATATTATTGGGAAAACTGGACAATCCACATACAAAATCATGAAACAGTACCATACACAAAAATTAACTCAAAATAAATTAAAGACTTGAATGTAAGTAATGGAACTGTAAAAGTTCCAGAAGGTAACATAGGGAGAAAATGTCTTGACAATGGTCTTTGCAATGATTTCTTGCACAGGCAACAAAAATGAAAATAAACAAATAGGACTACATCAGACTAAAAATCTTCTAACCAAAAAAAATAAACAATCAATAAAGTCAAAAGGCATTTTATAGAATGGGAGAATATATTTGTAAGTCATATATATGATAGGGGATTATCTTCAAAATATATAACAAGCTTCTAAAGTTAATAGAAACCCCCCAAAACTCTACATAAAATAGATTAAAAATTTGAATAGACATTTTTCAAAGAAGACATATAAGTGACAATAGATATATGAAAAAATGCTCCATGTCACTGCTCTTCAGGTATTTTGTGAGACTGAAGTTCCTTGGAGGATAAGAGACAACAAAATGAGAGAGGCCACATGGAAGAGTAGCAATGTCAGAGATGGCAGCTCACAGCAAGGCTCTAGACATTCTATGATACTATCTTCGATCTTATAGTCTATCACAGCTGAATGCAGATTTTGGGGACTTGGTCAAAAATTTGTTGCTTATTCTAAACTGCATAAGGGTATTTCCTATGTTTTCTTCTAGGATTTTTATAGTTTGAAGTTTTAATTTAATTCTTTGATCTATTTTGAGTTGACTTTTGTATATGGTGATAGGTAGAAGTCCAGTTTTATTCTTCTGTATGTAGTTAGCCAGTTTTCCCAGCACCATTTTCTAAATATGGTCTCCTTTCCCTAGTATTGTTATCGATGGCTTTGTCTAAGATGACTTGGTTGGAACACTGAAGTTTTACTTCTGGAATGAATTTCTGTTCTGTTCCATTGATCTATGTGCCTATTCCTGTACCAATACCAGGCAGTTTGGATACTGTAGACTTGTAATAAAATTTAAAGTCCAAAAATGTGATACCTCTCACTTTGCCAAGGATTGTTTTGGCTATCTATGCTCTTTTTTGTTTCCATATGAATTTCTGCATTGTTGTTTCCAGGTCTGAGAAGAATGATGTTGGTAATTGGATGGGTATCGCATTGAATCTGTAGATTGCATTGGAAATGATGGACATCTTGACAATATGATTCTTGCAATCCAAGAGCATGGAATGTTTTTCTGTTTATTTGATCATCCTTGATTTCTTTGGGTAGTGTTTTGTAGTTCTCATTGTAAAGATCTTTCACTTCTCTTATTAGGTGGATGCCAAGATATTTCTTTCTTTTTTGTGTGACTATTGTGAATAGGATTGTGCTTTTTATTTGGTTCTCTCCCTGCTTGTTGCTGGTGTATAGAAATGCAGCTGTCTTTTGCACATTGATTTTGTAATTCAAGGCTTTATCAAAGTCAATTATCAGTGCAAAGAGACTTTTGACAGACTCCATAGAATTTTCTAAGTATAAATCACATAGAGGGATAGCTTAACTTCCTTTTTTCCTAATTGGATACTAGGATTTCCAGCACTATGTTGACAGGTGGAGTTAGAATGGGCATCCTTGTGTTGTTCCCATTCTTAGGGGGAATGCTTCCAACTTCTGTCCATTGAGCAAAATGTTGGCTATGGGCTTATCATAGATGGCTCTTATTGTTTTGAAGAATATTACTTCTATGCCTAGGTGCTCAAGGCTTTTTACCAAGAAGGGATACTGGATTTTGTCAAATGCTTTTCCCATATCTAATGATATAATCATGTGGTTCTTGGTTTTACATCTGTTAATGTGCTGAATTACATTTATGATCTTGTGAATGTTTAACCAACCCTGCATCCCTGGAATGAAGCCCACCTGGTTATGGTGGATGATCCTTGATGTGTGTTGTTGGACTCAATTCCTAGAATCCTGTTGAGAATATTTTCATAAAGGAGATTGACCTGTAATTTTCTTTCCTTGTTGGATCTTTGCAAGATTTTGGCATAAGTATGTTAACATCATAAAATGAGTGGGAGAGAATGCCATCATTCTTGATTGTCTAGAATACTTTCAGTGAGTTTGGTATTTGTTCCTCATTGTATGTCTTGTAGAATACAGCTGGGTAGCCATCTGGTCTGGGGTTTTTGTTTTTTCTTTCTTTTCTTTTTTTTTTTTTCAGTGGGGAGATGTTTTTATGAGTGAACACATTTCCTGGATTGTTATTGGACTGTTTAGAGTTTCAATTTCTTCTTGTTTCAACCTAGGGAGTTTGTATGAAATCAAAAAGCCCTACATTTCCTTTAGGTTTCCTAGTTTATTTGCATACAAGTTTTTATAGTAATCTCTGATACCCTTTTGAATTTCTTCAGGGTCTGTTGCTACATCACCTTTTGCATTTCTAATTGTATTTATTTGGACTTTCTCTCTCTTTTTTTAGTCAATCTGTCCATGGGTCTGCCACTCCTATTTATTCTTTCAAAGAATCAGCTTTTTGTCTTGTTGATCCTTTCTATGATATTTTTGTCTTCTATGTCCTGCAATTGCGACTTTATTTTGGTGATTGGGATTCTTCTGCCGAGGTTCGAATTTAAATTATATTTCCTTTACAGCTTCCTTAGGTGTGACGTTAGGCTGTTTATTTATGATCTTTATGTTTTCTTGATGTGTGTGTGCAATGTTATACATTTTCCTCTTAACACTGATTTCTTGGTATCTCATAAATTCTGATAAGCTGTGTCTTGTGTTTCATTTGTTTCCAGGAATCTTTTTATTTCTGTGTTGTTTTGATTTCTGTGTTGACCCATAAGTTGTTCAGCAGCATATTTAGTGCCCATGGCTTTGTGTGTTTTGTGGGGATCTTATTGATGGTGATGTTTATTTTTATTCCACTGTAATCTGAGCAAATGCATGGTTTTATTTTAATCTTTTGAAATTTTTTTCACACTTGATTTTTGTCTGAGAATGTGATCAATCTTGGAGTATGTTCTATGTGCTGACAAATAGAATGTATACTCTGTAGTTTGTTGGGTGGAGTACTCTGTACATGTCTGTTAGATCCATTTGCTCAAGTGTTGAGTTATGGCTCTGGATCTCCTTGTTGGTTTTTTGCCTTATCATCAATCTAGAGCTGTTATTTAGGATTCCAAGTATGAGTGTGAGAGTCAATGTCCTCTCTGAGTTTACCTACTAATTGTTTTGTAAAAACTGGTACTCCTGTATTAGATGCATATAAGATGGATATTTCTTGCTGATGGATTGGGTCTTTTATTATTATGTAGTGTCCTTCCATATTCTTTTTAATTTTTGATGGTTTGAGGTCTGCTTTGTCTGATATCAAAATAGCTACTCCTGGTTTCCTTGTTTTCCATTTGCTTGCAAAACTGTTTTCCAGCCTCAACTTTGAAACTGTGGGTATCCTTTCAGTAAGATGAGTATCCTGAAGGCAGAAAACTGTTGGATCATGGTTTTTTTTTAATCCAGTATTCCACTCTATGTCTCTTCAGTGGTGCATTTAGTCCATTCACATTCAAAAAGGTAATTGAAATATGAGAGTTTATCCCTGTCATAGGGTTCTTAGGGGAATGCTTTGTCACTTTTTTTAACTTTATATTTATATGTGTGTGTGTTTTCATTTTTGTGAGTGCTCTGTATGCTATGTTGACTTGTGCTTGCCTGTACTTTGAGCATAGAAGAAGTTTTTTCTTCTTCTTCTTCTTCTTCTTCTTCTTCTTCTTCTTCTTCTTCTTCTTCTTCTCTGTTTAACACCTTCTTAAGTGTCTCCTGAAGGGCTGATCTGAAGGCAGCATATTCTTTTGGGGATTGGATGACTGGGAAGGATTTTCATTTTCCATCACTGATGAAGCGTAACTTGGCAGGGTAGGAAATTTTTGGCTGGAATTGCTTATCTTTAAGAATGTTAGATATTGGACTCCAGTCCTGTTTGACTTGTAACATTTCTGCAGATAAGTCTGTAGTCATTCAGATGGGTCTTCCCTGGTAGGTAAGTTGCCCTTTCTCTCTTCTGCCTTTGGGATTTTTTTCTTTTATGCTTAGTTAGTGGAGGAAAATTGCTATGTGCCTTTGGGATGGTCTTCTCTTATGATGCCTTTGTGGGGGTTCTCTGAATGTCTTGTACTTGAATGGTCACCCCTCTTGCAAGATGTGGGAAATTTTCTTGGATGACTTCATGGAACGTTTGTTCCATGGTCTTCTCAGTTTTCCTTTCTGCTTGATACCAATGAGACATAGATTTGACTTCTTGACATAGTCCCACATCTCTCAGAGGCTTTGCTCCTTTTTATTGACCTCTTTTCTTTGTTTTAGACAGACTGGATCAATCTCATATTTTGGTATTCAAGCTCTGAAATTCTTTCCTCTACTTGGTTGATCCTGCTCCCTATGTTTATTACTTTGTTTTTGATTTCCAGGATGAAGTTCTTAATTTCTATTATGCCAGAATAAGCTTTTCTGAAATTGGCCAACTCCACTTTTACATGTTGTACAATTGTGATGAATTTAATTCTGTTTCTTTTGGTTCTCTCTGTTCATTTTAGTCATCCAGTCTTTGACTTCTGTGCCTGTCATCTGGTAAAGGTCATTGGAGCGGGGGGGGGGGGGGTGGTGGTGTTGGTAATTGCTTGTGCTCTGATAGTTGTTTTTTCAGGCACTATCTCTTTAGTACTTTGAGGATTGCCTATATTTTTCCTTGATTTTTTTCTTATTTGTGAGAGGCCTCTCTTCCCTCACTGTAATTCCTTTTGGTTTTGTTGCTCTGAAGCTAGTCACTGACCCTCTGTTCTAGCGTCCTTTCCGTGGTTCAATATAGGTCACTCAGTGGGAGAGAGGCTCACTTCCGCTCCTTGCTCCACCCTATGACAGGTTTCTAAACTGTAGCAGCCCTTGCTGCTAGCACTCTGCAGAGAAAGTGTGGAGATGGCCCCCCATCTGTTGTCTGTGGTTTGTAGCACCATAGTGTTCCCACTGAGAAAGTCTTCAGGTGTCTTTCATGTTGCTCCCTCCCTATTCAAGTTCTCACTCTGCTCTTAACAAAGAGAGATTTCCCTGCCATGGGGAAAGAGGGAAGGGATCCTCCTAGTGGGCATGCAGAGCTTGGAGGTGGTTCTTCCAGATCTGGCTGGGAATATGGGCCAAGTACCAGCAAGGTTCACTCTAAAGGTAGGCTTTCCTTGATTGGAAGCCAGCTGCCAGGCTCCACTGGTGAAAGCTGCACTCACAGCTGCTTACCCAGGGCAGCCCCCCCCCCCCAGTCTGCTTGGAGTCCAGTTGCCTGTTGCTCTGTTCTGGCCAGGACTTCTCCCACCTGGAACCAATGAATCATGCACACATGTTTGGGTGAACAAATCCAAAGCATCTTAGGCACACTCACCAACTCTCATTCACTGGGCAGGGCTTCAGTTCCTATGCAAGCCTGGTATGTGGTGGGGGATGGGGCACCTGGATTCCCACATCTGCCATCATTTTCTGGTGTCTATGTGTTCAAAGAGACCTTTGCCAGGTGCAACATTCTTCCCCCATCCAAAAGTGTTTGCGATGTCTCTGGCTATTGGTGACTTAGCCCCTACTCTTTGCCTTGTTTGACAAGAGCAGTACCAGTCTGCTGCTCCATGGTGACCATCTTGAATCCACCTCTTCTTTTTATTTAATTAGTGGAAATATTCAATATTTTTCTGTGTTCTAAACTATTTTGAGTGATTTAGAATTGTTTTTTAATCTATGGTATAATTGACTTTTTATTTTTATAATTATGAATACATAGTTGTACATATTTATGGGATGCATGTGACATTCCTATACAAGTATACAAAGTGTAATGATCCAATCAGAGTAATTGGGGGCATCAATCACCTTAAGTATTTGTCATTTATTTATGTTAGGAACATTCCAATTTCACACTTTTAGTTATTTTGAAATATACAGTAAATTATTTTTAACTATAGTTACCTATTGTGTTACTGAACACTAAACCTTAATTCTTCTTTCTAATGATATTTTTGTACCCATTAACCATCTCCCCAGCCTCTGGTAACCATCATTTTAATTTCTGTCTCCATGAGTTTAATATTTATTTTAGCTCCCACATATTAGTGGGAATATTCAATATTTGTCAGTCTGTACCTGATTTATTTCACTTAACATAATGTCCTCTACTTCCATCTGTGTTACTGCAAATGACAGAAATTTCACCTACACTTATATTACTTGTGTACCTAATCCTGACTTGTACCCCACGTCTTTGTAATAAAATAAAGTTTAAAAAGGAGTTTCACTTTTTTATGGTTGAATAATATCCTGTTATGTATATATACCACATTTTCTTTATCTATTCATTCATTGATGGATGCTTAGGCTGATTTCATATCTTTCTATTGTGACTAGTGCTGCAATAAACATAAGAGTGCAGATATCTTTTTGACATACTCATTTCCTTTGTTTTGGAAATATAGTCAACAATGGAATTGCTGGATCATATGATAGTTCTATTTTTAGTTTTTTGAGGAACTTCCATACTCTTCTCCATAGTGGCTATACTAATCTACATTCCCACCAATGTGTATGAGGGTTTCCTTTTCTTCATATCCTCACTGGCATTCATTATTGCCTGCCTCTTTAATAAAATCCATTTAATTGGAGTGAGATGCTATCTCATTGTAGTTTTAATTTGCAGTTATCTGATGATTAGTTGCTGGAGACCAGCTCCAGGCAGAGAGTCAGGGCCTGAGATGAGAGAATCAGGAATGGTGAAGAAGAATGACATGAGCCTTCCTTCTTGGGTAGAGCTCAAGACTCTGCCAATTTTTATTCAATTCTCACATGCTTATGTAGTCCCTTTATCGCCCCCCTTATGTCAACAAAAAATGAACCCTTTGTTATACATTAAAAAGCATACATCATATTTTTTCAGTTATGGGAAAGCTACCCTTTACAATTATCTCCCTGCTCTTTCCTGATACCGGTGATGCTATTTGTGTCCGAGTCAATCAGATAGGAACA